>JAXIVJ010003012.1:87500-100171 GCA_036785665.1 Chirona hameri
AGATGGAGTACTACTGTGTTGACTTGTCGCCTCACTTAGTACACCGAATCAGAAGTCACACGTTTGTTTGTTTTACCATCGTTCTTCAATTCCTAGAGACACCTTCAGCTGGTCGTTTGTTGCGCTGTTTGTGGTTTGTTTCCGTGTCGATGTTTCTGTGCGCGCTGAGTCCCCGTCACACCCGGTCACCGAGCGTGCGTCACGCGTGCCCCTGTCACTCCCGGCCCAACTGTCACGTGTCGTGCCGCGTGCCGGCGCCACTGACGCTCCATCTCGCTCAGACCTGCGGCTCCCGCGTCCCAGTAGTGAGTGTCTGGGCAGGGTGGCGGGCGGGCGGGTGGCATGCGGGGCGTGCACTGCTGGCTTCGCTATGTGACACTGCGTATGCGCCGCGGTTGGACGGGTGGCGGTGCGAGTGACGCGGTGTGGACGCCTGGCAGGGGGCGCTGGCAGAGGGCCTCCGTCTTCCAGCTGCCGTGGGTGCTGCGGACGTGACACGTCGTGACACGTCGTGACACGTCGTGACACGTCGTGACACGTCGTGACACGTCGCGACGGTACCGGTACCGGCCCCGGTCGGGTCAGGTCGGGTCAGCCAGGCGGTGCCGCTGTGCCGTGTCCCGGTGGCGGGCGCGCTGAGTACTGAGCCGGGTGAGAGGGATATGGGTGTGAGTGCCGCTGTGCTTTCTGCATGCGCTGTCCAGCTATGACTAACGACTAACTGGCACGACCACGGGCGGCGGGCGACCCGGCGACCCGGCAACCACAGCAGAACGAGCGCGCTGGGGTGCTAGTGATGGGAACACTCCTCTAGTCGGAGAGACTCGGCTAGAGAGTGAATCGCAATGTGTGACTTGCTTTGATTGATGGCGATCTTAAAGTCCTATTGACACCTCCGACTCGAATTTAACAGTGTAGTAGTATCCAGGCTAACGATGGAAGTGTGGAATATTTGTCATGATTTTCATTCACATTTTGAGTTGCTTTATTGCGCATAGATCTGGGTTAGTGCGTGCTTTGCATTTTGGGAAAGCAGCTTACGAGAACCAAAGCTGAGGATTTGCTCTTTATAATTTGGAGTAACTTAAATATATATACGGCCTTGCAGTTATCATCGAATCTAAGATTTAAACACAAATTTGATAGACGTTCCCAGCTTTGATGCGTATTTTACCATATGCCGGGGATATCAAAATACATTGGCCCGAGAGATGTGGTAACAAGTGGTATTAGAAAAATGCCCTAGGGCAAATTTATTTTACCAGAGCGCGTGAAAACAGTGTGTGTGATTAAAAAAACTGACTGGAATTTGCGGAATGTAGTAAAAAATAATACCACACTCGGCCGGCATGCATTTTCAAGACCTCTGCGCTTTATTGATTTTTGAACGAGGCCGGAGGCCGAGGTCAAAAATCAAGAAAGCACCTCGGTCCTGAAAATGTATTTACACCGGCCTCATGCAGTATTATATATTATCATTTCCGGGACCCAAACTTTCGTTTTGTTTTATTTAACAGCCTTGTAGTTGTATTGAATGTTTAATTCCTGACAATCTAAATCCTCAGCTCTGGTATTGAACCTCCATTTACACTTGACCCCTTGAGTGGGCTGTGGACTTGTACCGCGCATCGTTTCGCGTTTTCAGTGTGTTTTTAATTATCCAGATAACTATTAGTCAAACAACAGGAAATGTATAGCAACTGTTGGATTCTGCGCCAGTGGTGTTTGTTTCCTCTTTTGCCACGCATCGCCAAAGCTGGAAGGGAAATATTTAGCCCTGCTTCAAATACAAGCGAATGTCTCAAGCAATTAATTTACCTTTAACTTCGACATTCACGCCCCTTCTAGACTGTTTTTAAATGTTTCATATTTATCTGTGTATTTGTGTAAATGTTCAATTGAAAATGCATTCCATTGCTAATGTCGCGTTTCCGTTCGAATGTGTTTCCTGTTGGTAGTCTCACTGTCGATTTTGCTTTGGTTGAAGTCAGTCCATTCATGTCGTTACCAATCTCGCCTTGGTTATGTGCTATATAACCGAATTTCATTCTCACACACGTACTCGGTCACGTCAAACCACGATTATATTTACTCGAGTGGTGTGCTTTGGCTTTGGCGCCGTATGCTCCCGCTCGCCCGCCTTGGCGCCGTATGCTCCCGTCGCCCGCCTTATCGCCCTCTGTCTGATCGTCTGACCGTCTGACCATCTCGCCGTCTGACCGTGCCTCTATCTGACCATCTCGCCGTCTGACCGTGCCTCTATCTGACCATCTCGCCGTCTGACCGTACCTCCGCTTGACTGTCCGGCCGTGCCTCTGTCCTACTGTCTGACCATTTGACGCCCCGCCCTCTCTGTGTCGGTGTGGGCGCAGGCCGACGGTGGAGCGGACCGCCACCTCCGACCACAGCTGTCAGACGGAGCCGTACCTGGACCGGCGGCCGCGCACCGTCACCATCGGCTGTCAGTACGAGCCGCCGCTCACCCGGCCGCGGCGCATCAGCGACCAGTCCCCGGAGTCCGGAGGCACCAGTCCCGGCTCCGGCACCGGGCCCGTGCCAGGTCCCGGGCTCGGCGCGGGTCCAGGTCCCGGCAGCGGTCCCGGCAGCGGTCCCGGGAGCGGTCCCGGCCCTGGTCCTGGTCACAGTCCGGGCCGCATGGCCGCTGCTCACCGGCTCGCCCGGCAATACACCCTGGACGCCGACCAGCTGCGGCAGCGCCGGCTGACACCGCCGGCAGCGCTGCCCAGCGGAGCGGACCTTAGGCTCAGCTTCGACCAGTGGCGGGAAGGTGTCGCTACGGTGCGGCCCGAGCGGCCGGAGCTGGCGCGGCGGCTGACCGAGGAGTGCGATGACGGCGCCGGTGGGCTGGTGCGGGGCATCGCCGCGCCCGCGCAGGGGGCCGCCGCGGAGCCTCCGAACGGAGCGGCGCGGGAGCCGCGGAATCCTCCGGCGAGCGGCGCTCCGTCAGCGCCGGGGGCGGAGGAGACGCCGCAGCCGGCCGGCACCAGTCCCCTGAAGCGGCACAAGCCGCGACTCGCCTTCCTCAACCGCACCAAGTCGCTGTCGCACCTGTTCCACAAGAACGGCAGCGGCGGCAGCAGCAGCAGCCGGCGGCGGGAGGCGCGGCGCGCGGAGGAGGCGGCGGCGGCGGCGCTCACACCGCCGCCCGTGCTCGGCGAGCTGAGCGTGCTCAACGCCGATCAGCTGGTGTTAATGTCGGACATCCATAACAACGACCCGCAGGCCTAGCGCCGCTGCCGGTCCGTGTGGACGGCGTCGTGTTGCTGCGGGGTCGGACGGTCGCCGCCGCCGCCGGGTGTCTTGCCCGCTCGCCCAGTGGCTGAAACTCGAGACCTGTTGTCGGGCGGGGCGCGTGTCGAGTGCGCTGATCTGCAGGGGACTGCTGCTGTGGTCGGGCTCCTCCGAGGCCGGCTGTGCGCGTCTCCCGGGGCCCGGCCTCTCAGGCTGTCACCGATCTTCCCTTTGAGAGACAGCCTGCCTTGTCGCCGCCGCCGCCGCCGCCGCCGCCGCCGCCGCCGCCGCCGCCGCCGCCGCCGCCGCCGCCGCCGCCGCCGCCGCCGCCGCCGCCGCCGCCGAGCGCTGTGCCTTCTGATTCTGAGTTAGCTTTGTTATCAATCCAGGGGGTGCGTGGGACGGCCTTGTCGCCGCCGCCGAGCCGAGCGCTGTGCCTTCTCATTCTGAGTTAGCTTTGTTACCAATCGGGGGGTGCGTGGGACGGTGGTCGGAGCTGGAGGGCTTTCGTCGATATGTAGCAGCAGGGTCGCCAGTTAGGGGTCGGCTGAGGGAAGGTTAAAGTTCGGCAAGTGCCGCTTGGTTGAGAGATAATGTTGTGGTTACGATACTTTGGCTTAGTCGGCGGAATGAATTTATGAGTCGGAATGAATGTATGAATCGGTTTGCCTTCTGTGATTGTCGCTTTGCTCTTCCGGCCTTGGTTCAGGGTCCAGGTTTGCAATGGTTTGCGAGCTGCTGCGACAGACGTGATGCTGGGTTGTTTTCAGTAGCTCCCCGACAGCTAACTCTACATTCCCGTGTTGGTAGTTCGTGTGACTCGTCAGACTCGTGGAGGGTGGTGTGATGTACCGCGCCGTATTGTCTCATCGTCCCGTGTGTGAACTGTTCTGTGTCGCCCGCCACGTATCGGGCAAATACACACGACAACTCACACATCAGAACGTTATAGTGCTCATTGCTCAGTGCGGGGTGCACGTGTGGCTTAGGCTCAGCATTACGCGTCTGGCGAAGGTCGGTCAGCCTCGTGACTAACTGATCAAATCCAGCCCCGGGAATCTGTGGAGGTTGGAATTGTAACGTCTTGATGCCCTGCATATGGTCAGTGGCAAGCAGGATAGCCGGCATCCGTCGTGCCCGTATTGAAGGCACTCGCAATGTTACCAACTGAAGCCAAGCCACCAGACTGGTGTATGTACGGTAGCCGCACCGTAGGCCGTCTCCATGGTAACCCCCCCCCCCCCGAAACGTGCCTGCTCGCGGGTACAAATCGGAGGTCAAGCACAGCCAGCCAGATCCCCTGGCAAACTGATCAGGAAAGAAACTTACCTGTCTCCGGTGTAACCGGGACATGCACGCGAGCCTGTGATTTATCTGCAGTGGAAGCCATCCTCGCGACGACATTACCTGATTGTCGCACAAACAGGTAAGAGGTGTAATTGCAACCTGTTTCATATCAAATATGGAACTTTTTGATTATTCTGCTAGTGGTTGACGCTCTTCTTAGGATACTCTTGCGAATTTCTGCTAACCCTTTTTCTGTTGGTTTTGACTGTGCCGTATCTTCTTGTTTTTAACCGCGCAGCTGCCAAGCCGCACTAGATGGTGCGATTCGGCACAGTCGACACATTTACACGCATGTGAACCGATGTAAAAAAGGTGCACTTCTCAACAATTCGTGGTTTTAGAAAGGTATTTTTGTTGAAACTCGTTGAAGCTTTGGGTCATGTGACTTGCGGGTCCGCTGTCACAAAATCACCTCACACATAATTGGTCATTTATAATCACACATTGGTTTATTGCCGTTACAGGATGACATTGCAGATCAAATCAGTATAGCACAAGTAACACAAGTTGCAACGATTATAGATATGTGACCGTTAGTATAATCGCACCATTTGGTGAACGAGTGCAGGTGCCTCGGAAAAGTGAGAGAAAAACGTAACGAAGTGCAGTTATGCGTGGCTCAATGATACAGCATGCTGTATTTAGACAATGAAGCATCGGTGAACATCAAACGGTCGTACGTGAGTAGGTATAAAACACGACCATACTACATCTAAGTCCATAAATATCACAGGCGAGGCACGGCTGGTTATCGGTGCCTGCTCCTCTCAAACATGGCGACGCATAAGGTTTGTGTCGCTCGGTTTTCGGCCGGACAACATCTGCAGGATGGTCTGACAACATCTGCAGGACGGTCTGACAACATCTGCAGAATGGTCTGACAACATCTGTAGAATGGTCTGACAACATCTGCAGAATGGTCTGACAACATCTGCAGAATGGTCTGACAACATCTGCAGAATGGTCTGACAACATCTGCAGAATGGTCTGACAACATCTGCAGAATGGTCTGACAACATCTGCAGAATGGTCTGACAACATCTGCAGAATGGTCTGACAACATCTGCAGAATGGTCTGTGCTAGCATGACCTGTTCATTGGCAGTAACTCAAGACTAGAACTACAACACACGATATCGGCACAGAGACAGCAAAAACGCACTCGACTTCAAAATGGACTAGCGCTTCGGCTCGCGGACGACGACGGGCGGTATATCCAGTTGTCTCCTCCACCTGGATAGTTTGGGGGAGCAGCATGGCCAATCGTCTCCTGACTCGTTCACCTGGATATGTTAGACTGATATGTCAAACTCTGACGCCTGGTCGGTGGCACAACGCGAACCCCTGACAAGCTTTAACAGCAGTGGCCTGACCAGAAACGTCCCCGGTCAGACCACGCACTGACACATTGAATCCGCCACAAACAAACCATAGGTCTCCAGCAACGGCGGGCCAGCTCAGCGCGCCTGGTGAACGCTACTGGCGTTTTCTGAGGTTGCAGGGTACGTGCCTGTCGGACAGGTGATCGTCAGTCGGCTCAGACCGCTGAGCCCCTGCCCCGATCAGTGGACGTACTGCTGTGTGTCCACGATGACGCTGGTGTAGCTGACGGTCGGGGTCAGGTCGCCGCTGAGGAGGGCGAGCTCCGGCGAGGGGCGCTCGAGTGGGTACAGTACCTCCGGCGAGGGGCGACCGGGCGGGTACGGAACCTCCGGCGAGGGTTGGCCGGCCGGGTACGTCCCCGATGGTGATGCGGCGCCTGGAGACGGCCCTCCGGAGCAGCAGCCGGACTCGGTGAAGCCCTCTGGCGACCCCTGGTGGCGCCCGGACGGACAGACCTGCTCCCCGTGCCCGGCCTCGGGGCGTAAGGGCTCTGGGTAACGGATGGCACCACATCCTGGGTCCTGATAGTGAACGTCAGCGTATTTTACATCATGATACCGGGTATCGGCATAGGCTGGGTCTGGGTTACGGATGTCACTGTACGCCGAGTCGTGATACCGGGCGTCGGTGTAGATGGGTTGCTGGTACCAGCCGCCGTAGCTGTGCGCCTCCTGATACTGACCCTCAGGGTAGCCTGACGCCTGGTACCGTCCCTCTGAGAGCTGCGGAACCTGGTAGCGGCCGTCAGGATCGCTGGACTCCCATGGCGTGCCTCCATTGCAGTGCGCTGTCTCAGGCGGCAGCAGCGCCTGGAAGGTGACCGCCTGCTGCGGGGGTGCGGGCCGCGCCGCTGCCGACACGGCGTCCTCGGCCGGCGCCCGGACCGCGGCGGCCGGCTGGTGCAGCGGCGACGGCATCGCGTCCCCCCGCCGCTCCGACCCCGGCTCCAGCTGCGCTGCGATCGCCAGGTACCGTCCACCAGTCTCATCACACCGGGTGAACGGGGGGAGTGGCTCTCCGCCGGCCGAGAACGGCCCGTGCGCCTCTCCGCCGCCGTCCATCGTCCGACGCTCTGTCTCCGCCCGGTAGCTGACCGCGTCCCCGTACCCACCGTCCGCCTCTCCTCCGCTAGTGACCGGCGGGCCGCAGAGCCCGGCCGTCCCTGCGGAGCTCGCCTCCATCTGCAGGCCGGCCGGGGCAGCGCCGAACGGTGCCGTGATGCCACAGACGGCAGTGGAGAACGGCGCGGCGTCCCGGGCTACCCCCGGTGGTCGGTACTGCGGACTGAGGCCGGCCGGGTACTCTGTCGCCGGCTGCGGCTGCTGCTGCTGCTGCTGCTGCTGCTGCTGCTGCTGCTGCTCTCCGTACGGCGGGCTGAAGGGCACGGAGACCTCGGCCCGGTACGCTGACTGGTAGGACTCGCTGGTGTTTGGGTTGGAGCCAGCTGCTCGTCTGCGTTTGGCCGGCGCTGGAGTGTCCCTCTCGGTCTGACCAGCGGTCCTGCCCAGCTGATGGACGTCCAGACAGACGCCGTCTCCCTCCACGTCACTGGCAACAGACGACATTGGCTGATGATAGTGCAGTGGTATCCTTCCAGTCAATCAGTCAACAGGAACACACACATTCTGGAGATTGGACGTGATATAACCACTAACCAGATGATGATGATTGGTGTTTAAAGACGCTCCGACAACGAAGGTCAGTCATATGGCGCCTAACCAGGGCTCAACACTTCTTCCATTAACGAGTGAAACTGAGCTGTATATGTCTGGTCATCGTATAGCTTCAACTCGCCCAACTGGCTACTTTTCACGAGATATATCGCCACGTACCATCTCAAATGATGAACCATCGCTATCAAAAGCATGGCAGCAATCCCGCGCAACACGTGTATTAGCTTGGTGCCAACTATTGTATTTATGCTCAAAACCGAAGGCACACCGTTGGAGTACGGGCCGGTGTGTCGCTGCTATGCTGCCTCCGTCACTGAGAGTGCCAGGGTCACGGGGAGGGGGCGGGACGGGGGAGGCTGGTCGGCTCCGTGGTCTATCGCCGATCGGTGGCCGCCGCCTCACAGGGCGGTTTGGACAGAGCCCGGGACCGGCTGTTCGGACGGGGCCGGGACCGGGGGTCGGCAGGTGTCCGCTCCACACGCACATCACATCCCGTCGGTATCCACTGAACGGGCGGCGGCCGTCTGTGGCCGATCGGTCCCGCAGGAGGGGCGGCCAGGTGGGGCACGTACCGCCCCATTCCAGAACACAGGCCAGATGCCGGGACTCAGTGAGACGGGGAGACGGGGAGACTGTGCGGGAGCGGCGCCTCATTAACCGCAGCTGAGGCGTAGTCCATGTTGTCAAACGGGATAGTTCGCCCTGCCCTGCGGCTGTGCCCTGCCCTGTGCCCTGCACTGTGCCCTGTACTGTGCCCTGCCCTGTGCCCTGCCCTGTGCCCTGCCCTGTGCCCTGCCCTGTGCCCTTCCCTGTGCCCTGCCCTGTGCCCTTCCCTGTGCCCTGCCCTGTGCCCTGCCCTGTGCCATGCCCTGTGCCCTGCCCTGTGCCCTGCCCTGTACCCTGCCCTGTGCCCTGCACTGTGCCCTGCACTGTGCCCTGCACTGTGCCCTGCCCTGTGCCCTGCCCTGTGCCCTGCCCTGTGCCCTGCCCTGTGCCCTGCCCTGTACCCTGCCCTGTGCCCTGCACTGTGCCCTGCACTGTGCCCTGCCCTGTGCCCTGCCCTGTGCCCTGCACTGTGCCCTGCCCTGTGCCCTGCCCTGTGCCCTGCCCTGTACCCTGCCCTGTGCCATGCCCTGTGCCCTGCCCTGTGCCCTGCCCTGTGCCCTGCCCTGTGCCCTGCCCTGTGCCCTGCCCTGTGCCCTGCCCTGTGCCCTGCCCTGTGCCCTGCCCTGTGCCCTGCCCTGTGCCCTGCCCTGTGCCCTGCCCTGTGCCCTGCCCTGTGCCCTGCCCTGTGCCCTGCCCTGTGCCCTGCCCTGTGCCCTGCCCTGTGCCCTGCCCTGTGCCCTGCCCTGTGCCCTGCCCTGTGCCCTGCCCTGTGCCCTGCCCTGTGCCCTGCCCTGTGCCCTGCCCTGTGCCCTGCCCTGTGCCCTGCCCTGTGCCCTGCACTGTGCCCTGCACTGTGCCCTGCACTGTGCCCTGCACTGTGCCCTGCACTGTGCCCTGCACTGTGCCCTGCCCTGTGCCCTGCCCTGTGCCCTGCCCTGTGCCCTGCCCTGTGCCCTGCCCTGTGCCCTGCCCTGTGCGCTGCCCTGTGCCCTGCACTGTGCCCTGCACTGTGCCCTGCACTGTGCCCTGCCCTGTGCCCTGCACTGTGCCCTGCCCTGTGCCCTGCGTTGTCTTGTCCCGGCCCTGCGCTGTGGCTTGCCCTGTGCCGGCTGCCGGCTGCCGGCTGCCCTGTACTGTGCCCTGCACTGTGCCCTGCCCTGTGCCCTGCACTGTGCCCTGCACTGTGCCCTGCACTGTGCCCTGTACTGTGCCCTGCCCTGTGCCCTGCCCTGTACCCTGCCCTGTGCCCTGCACTGTGCCCTGCACTGTGCCCTGTCCTGTGCCCTGCCCTGTGCCCTGCCCTGTGCCCTGCCCTGTGCCCTGCCCTGTGCCCTGTGCCCTGCACTGTGCCCTGCCCTGTGCCCTGCCCTGTGCCCTGCCCTGTGCCCTGCACTGTGCCCTGCACTGTGCCCTGCCCTGTGCCCTGCCCTGTGCCCTGCCCTGTGCCCTGCCCTGTGCCCTGCCCTGTGCCCTGCCCTGTGCCCTGCCCTGTGCCCTGCCCTGTGCCCTGCCCTGTGCCCTGCCCTGTATATCTGTCTACGGTACGTGTGGCGAGCTTCAAATGCGCAGGGTGCAGAAGATCCTGAACTTCTGTGCTCGGGTGGTCACCGGACGGCGTCGGTACGATCACGTGTCTGATGTATTCCGATATTTGCGATGGATGAGCGCCGGTGAGTTGATGTACTATCACAGGTTATGTACGGTCCATAATGTGATTGCTACTGGACTACCTAGAGCACTCTCTGACACCATAGGAGAAACCGGCGATCAACGTCACACCCACGGAACCAGGAACTCAACTTCAATCACCTTGCCACAAATAAGAACTGAAACCGGTCGCAAAACACTCAGCTACAGTGCGGTGCTCTCCTACAACCAACTGTCATTTGCACCACACAATACGCCTACGGCTTTCAGACGACAACTGAAGCAACACATGGCACAGCGCGGTTTGCATACGTAACTTGGATGGTCATGAGTTCTGGTGGTATTGTGCGTGTGTTGCGATCTGATGTGTGAACTGTAAATGTGTATTTGAGTGCATGTATTTGTGAGCCCATCTCAACCCTTATGTATCATGACGTGTAATAATGAAAAGCCACTGAGGTGGATTTATTACTAAATACACGAATCTGAATCTGAATCTGAATCTGTGCCCTGCGTTGTCTTGTCCCGGCCCTGCGCTGTGGCTTGCCCTGTGCCGGCTGCCCTGACTGACCTGAGGACGTGGTTGACGCTGATGATGCAGTGTGGTCGTGATGACCGGCTGTTGTGCACGATTGTACCGTAGCTTTGCATCCAAACCCAGCCTCCGGCCTTCGTCAGGAACCGGTAGTATTTGGTCCTCGCCTGACCTTTGTATAGCACTGCGGGGCGAGAGGAAGGTGTTCGCCATAGTTACCACAGTCACCGCGGCCAGTGGTCACCGCGTCACCGTAGTCACCGCGGTCAGCACGTCACCGTAGTCACCGCGGTCACCGCGGTCACCACAGTCACCAGTCACCACCAGATGGGTATTGTGCAGACGAAACGTCGACTGTCAATACATGCTGATGCATGCATGAGTTTTTTGGACAAGTTTCCGCTCTTGGTCCGTTCAAGGTTGAGGATAAGGTGCAAGGCCTTATATATGTGGTTTATTTTCCATCGATTATGTGAGCTCGAATCGCTAGCAAAGTCGTCCAGTTTTAATATACAGTGCAAACTACAGAACATACCTGTTGAAACGGATACCCTGCTATCCTGTCATAACGTGGCAAACGATATGAAAAACTCACGTGTTCTGTGCGCGTGGGCCACGCTGTGAGCGTCATGGGCGTGCACGTAGTGGTATAGGGTCTTCTCTATAAGATCCTGCGGTTCATAGCCCGTCAGCGCCAATACCCTGAAACAGGCACTGCTGAGTCACATACAGATTCACAGAGAGTTGCGCCGTACCAACACATATCGCTAAAGCTATCATAACATAACACACTATGACACTATAACACTATGCTTGTCTTTGTCTCAGGCATAGCTCGCCTCTTGCTGATTTAGATGTTCATGGTTCGAAATATGTACGATTTTTATGACCGACTGAAGGCCTATTTGAAAGGGCCTTCATTAAACCAGACAGCCCTGTGCCGAAAGCCGTGCATGCTGTTTGTTGTTGCCGCTGTCGGCTGTTAAACAGATGGGCCACCGTGCTGACGAACCAATGCAGCACAACGTGCGCGGAACGAAGGGAACCACCGCCAGCGGTGTATACAGTGTTCACGCGTGTCCGCAGTGTGGCCAGCGTCCGTCGCAAAGGTGGCAGCTATTATAGTAATGGGGGTCATTATTTCCACCGGGGTGGGTTTCGCTGTCAATAAATCCCATCACGAATTAACGTGCAGCTTGAACCGTGCATGTTTGTGGACAAAGACGCTGCCTGCACCGACGTGGGCACCTCGAAACGTGTTTGCCCATTGTGCGATGTTGCTCATTGTTTCTACTTAGCCTCCCCACAGGCTGAGGTGCGGTAAATTTAATTTCCTGAATCAATGTCCCTAAAGCTGTTCCAGTGCCTGACCGCAGCCTTTTTCTTTTCAGTCTTGTCTCGGCCATTGCCTCTGTCGCTGGCTCTCCTATATTGGACGCTTCTCTGCCATCGCATACCACCATCACCCCCTGCCTTCTGCTTCCACCCCACGCATCCCACTCTCGTCACTCGCCTGGTGTCGAGGAAGATGAGCTTCATGTCGAGGCTGGCGCGGAACATGAACGTGCTGCTGTGCATGCGGACCTCCGTGATGGCGGAAGAGGGCAGCGCGTGGCCGACGACCACCAGCCCGCGCGCCACGCTCGGGTAACCGTCCGAGTAGGGCCGCACGCACTTCAGGTAGCCGCTACAGTGGATCGCCTGCCAGTCAGCCAACAGGTGGAATAATATGAGAGGCAGCGGGCTAATATGGGGGAACTTAAACAGATATTGAACGGCTTACAAGTCACAAACGTGCTGCAGTGCTACAGTGCTATGGCGTCTGTAGGAAAAGTGCTGAGGGTCGGAGTGGCGTTAGAGCTTTCGGTACATATGGCAGGTGTCCCAAGGCGGAACATTTTATGAATAATGGCGAAACCAGTTTGGTAAAGTTCCCGGCCACAGGAGCAAGCTCTCGCTTCTAAAAGAGGCGTGCGAATTGAAAATACGTTGTAAATGCTCTTCCACACATACCGAGCAGGCAATGTTTAGTGTTGTGTCTGTAATCTTCATCCGTCACAGCATTGTCAGCATCCATCGCAAAGGTAACGTTTATTCCAGGAGGAACTGAGGAACCAGGAGGAACAGGAGGAACTGAAAACTGAGACCCACTTACCAGTAAAACGACATATTATTTAGTCGGGAACCGAGCAGGCGGAATGTTTCACCTTTGTGTTTGTTTTGAACTGA
>JAXIVJ010003013.1:0-7500 GCA_036785665.1 Chirona hameri
GGGGGTGGTTGTGGGTGGGTGTGGGTTGTGGTGGGGGTTGGTGGGTGGGTGTGGGTTTGGTGGGGTGGGTGTGGTTGGGTAGGTGGGTGGTTGGTTGGGTGGTTTTTTGGGTGTGGGTTGGGTTGGGTTGTGGGGTGTGGGGTGTGGGTGGGTGTTGGGGTGTGGTGTGGGGTTGTTGGTGTTGTGGGTGGTGGTGGTGTGGTTGTGGTGGTGTGTGGGTGGTGGTTGGGTTGTGGTGGTTTTGGGGTTGGTGGTTGGGGTGTTGTTGGTGTGGGGGTGTGGTGGTGGTGGTGTGTTGGTTGGTGTGGGTTTGGTGGGTGGTGGGTGGGTGGGGTGGGTTGGTGGGGTGGGTGGGTGGGAGGGTTGTGGGGTGTGTGTGTGGGGGGTGGTGGGTGGGTGGTGTGGGGTGGTGGGTTGGGGGGGTGGTTGGTTGTGGGTGGGTTGGTTGGGTTGTGGGTGGTGGTTGTGGGTGGGGTTGGGTTGGGTGTTGGTTGTGGTGGTGTGTTGTGTGGGTGGGTGTGGGGGTGTGGGTGTGGGTGGTGGGTTGGGTGTGTGTGGGGTTGGTGGTGGTGGGTTGTGTTGGGTGGTTGGTGGGGGTTGGTGGTGGGAGGGTTGGTGGGGGTTGGGGTTGTGGTGTGGAGTTTGGGGGTTGTGTGTGGGGGTTGTTTGTTGGGGTGAGTGTATGGTTGTTGGGTTGGGGGGGTGTTGGGTGGGATGGTGGTGTGGTGGGGGTTTGTGTGGGGGGTGGGTGTGGGGTGGTTGTGAGGGGGGGTGTAGGTGTTGTGTTGTGTTGGGGGAGATGATTATTATGAGTAGTGATGGTTGGGTTTTGGAGGGGGGAGGGGATTGATAAGGGTGGTAGAATGATGAGTATGAATGAGTATGTATTGTATATGAATGAGTATGAATAGTATGAATGAGTGATGAATTGATGTAATGATTGAGTGAATTAGATGATATTAATGAGAATAATGTAATCTAGTATGAATAGATGACTGAAGTAAGTATGAATGAGTATTGAATGAATGAGTATGATGAATGAGTTATGAATGAATGATAGTGAGTAATGAATGAGTATTAGAATGAATGAGTATGAATGAATGATATTAATGAGAGTTGGAGATTATGAATGAAGATATGAGATGAGAGATGGAGATTATGAAATTAATGATTATCAGTGAATTAGTATAATAATTAGTATGAATGAATGAGTATGAATGAATGAGTATGAATTAGAGTGAGTATATGAGAGTTAATAGTAATGAATTAATGAGTATGTATTAATGAGTATGATAGAATGATTAGTAGAATGAATGAGTAGTCACAATGAATTCGTATTTACAATCATCTAGATTAATCAATGAGTATACATTCATGAGATATGAATTAATTGATTAATGAAAGTTGAGTATGCATGAATGAGTATGAATGAATGAGTTATGAAGATGAATGAGTATGAATTAAGATTATGAAAGTGTAATGAGTATGAATGAATAGTAAGTATTAATGAGTATTATGCGTATTAAATGAATTAGTCTCAATATAATTAGATTACTGATCATTATTAATGAATTGAGGTATGAATGATGAGTATGTAATGAATTAGTATAATAATTAGTATGATGAATTAGTATGAATGAATGATATAGAATGACAGTATTGAAGTAATGATTATTCATTAATGAGTATGAATGAATGAGTATGAATAATGAGTATTATTAATGACATGCATATTGAATTAAATTAGTTATTAATAATATAATACTGAATTAGTAGAATTGAAATGATATGATATGAATATTACATAATCATGATTAATTAATACTTCAATATAATTAATTGCATGTATTAATGAATGAGTAGTATGGAAAGAATTAGTAGATGAATTAGATTAATTCATTAGAATTAGTATGAATTACTGAGTATTACATGGGAATTAATTAAGAATGAGTATGAATGAATGAGTATGAATGACATTAGTATAGTCTGAAAGAATGATTATGAATTACATGAGTTATAATGACGATCGATTATGCATATTACATCATGATTATGAATTAGATTATTAATTAATGAGTATTAATGAATTATTGAATGTCATGAGTTATTAATTAATTTACTATAATTATGCAATATCCAGATATTAATTAATCATATGAAGAATGATCAGAGAATGAATTCAGAGTATAATAATACATATCTACGACTAATTCCTAAATCCTATCCAATAGAACATCCATTCCATCTACTTCAATACCATCTACATACATACCATCTATAATTAATGAGTATTAATCAATTAGTATTACATGCATGATATTACAATATCATTCTAATCTTCATTATGACATGATCTATAATGATCTTAAAATCAGAGAATAAGCTAATATAGTTAATAGAGTTGAATCATCTGATACTTCATCATTCTTCTTCTTCAGATTCTGAGGAACATCTATTGCGTACTTCATTATTATATCAGCATATATCTTCATATTCATACATATTATCTAGAATAGCATTGACTAATACTTCTTTAATCCTTGCTGTCTACATTCATGAGCTATTCACATCTTCAGTAGGACATCATGCGTAGGATTCAATCTTCATCTAGCATGCCATCCATTCATACATAGTTCTATCTATAGATAATTACGTGTATAATGAATGACATATCAATTATATCTACATACCATATATTCATTATTATCTATAGAAGTCATCTATTATATGCATTATTATAATTCAGAGTATTCTTAATATGAGCTTCTATCTACATGCCATCTTATCTCTAGCATTATGCTACTTAGCTATCATCTTCTACATCCATCTATCTACATCCATCTATCTACATTCCAGTCTATCTACATCCATCTATCTACATCCATCTATCTACATCCATCGAGCTACATCTATTCTATCTACTTCCATATATCTAGCTATCCATCTATCTACATCCATCTAGTCTACATCCATCTATCTACATCCATCTATCTACATCCATCTATCTACATTCATCTTCTATCTACATCCATCTATCTACATCCATCTATCTACATCCATCTATCTTACATCCATCTATCTACATCCATCTATCTACATCCATCTATCTTACATCCATCTATCTACATCCATCTATCTACATCCATCTATCTAACTTCCATCTATCTACATCCATCTATCTACATCCATCTAGTCTAGACATCCTTCTATCTACATCCATCTATCTACATCCATCTATCTATCCATCTATCTACATCCATCTATCTACATCCATCTATCTACATCCATCTATCTACATCCATCTATTCTACATCCATCTAGTCTACATCCTTTCTATCTACATCCATCTATCTACATCCAGTCTATCTACAGCCATCTATCTACATCCATCTATCTACATCCATCTATCTACATCCATCTATCTACATCCGATCTATCTACATCCATCTATCTACATCCATCTATCTACTCCATCTATAGACATCCTTCTATCTACATCCATCTATCTACACCCATCTATCTACATCCCATCTATCTACAACCCATCTATCTCACCCATCTATCTACTCCCATCGATCTACACCCATCTATCTACACCCATCTATCTACACCATCTATCTACACCCATCTATCTACACCCATCTATCTACAACCCATCTATCAACACCCATCTATCTACATCCATCTATCTACATCATCTTTCTACAACCATCTATCTACACCCTTCTTTCTACATCCATCTATCTACACCATCTATCTACATCCCATCTATCTACATCCATCTATCTACATCCATCCTATCTACACCATCTATCTACACCCATCTATCTACACCCATTCTATCTACACCCATCTAGTCTACAACCATCTATCTACACCCATCTATCTCGATCTATCTACCATCTATCTACACCATCTATCTACACATCTATCTACACCATTCTATCGTACACCATCTATCTACACCCCGATCTACACATCTATCTACACCATCTATCTACACATCTTTCTACAGCTAGATCTACACATCTATCTACACATCTATCTACATCTATCTACACATCTATCTACACATCTATCTACACATCTTATCTACACATCTATTCTACACATCTATCTAGCACATCTATCTACTTCATCTATCTACACATCTATCTACACATCTATCTAACTATCTATCTACACATCTATCTACACATCTATCTACACATCTATCTACACATCTATCTACACATCTATCTACACATCTATCTACACATCTATCTACACATCTATCTACACATCTATCTACACATCTATCTACACATCTATCTACAACATCTATCTACACATCTATCTACACATCTATCTACACATCTATCTATCTACACATCTATCTACACATCTATCTACACATCTATCTACACATCTATCTACACATCTATCTACACATCTATCTACACATCTATCTACACATCTATCTACACATCTATCTACACATCTATCTACACATCTATCTACACATCTATCTACACATCTATCTACACATCTATCTACACATCTATCTACACATCTATCTACACATCTATCTACACATCTATCTACACATCTATCTACACATCTATCTACACATCTATCTACACATCTATCTACACATCTATCTACACATCTATCTACACATCTATCTACACATCTATCTACACATCTATCTACACATCTATCTACACATCTATCTACACATCTATCTACACATCTATCTACACATCTATCTACACATCTATCTACACATCTATCTACACATCTATCTACACATCTATCTACACATCTATCTACACATCTATCTACACATCTATCTACACATCTATCTACACATCTATCTACACATCTATCTACACATCTATCTACACATCTATCTACACATCTATCTACACATCTATCTACACATCTATCTACACATCTATCTACACATCTATCTACACATCTATCTACACATCTATCTACACATCTATCTACACATCTATCTACACATCTATCTACACATCTATCTACACATCTATCTACACATCTATCTACACATCTATCTACACATCTATCTACACATCTATCTACACATCTATCTACACATCTATCTACACATCTATCTACACATCTATCTACACATCTATCTACACATCTATCTACACATCTATCTACACATCTATCTACACATCTATCTACACATCTATCTACACATCTATCTACACATCTATCTACACATCTATCTACACATCTATCTACACATCTATCTACACATCTATCTACACATCTATCTACACATCTATCTACACATCTATCTACACATCTATCTACACATCTATCTACACATCTATCTACACATCTATCTACACATCTATCTACACATCTATCTACACATCTATCTACACATCTATCTACACATCTATCTACACATCTATCTACACATCTATCTACACATCTATCTACACATCTATCTACACATCTATCTACACATCTATCTACACATCTATCTACACATCTATCTACACATCTATCTACACATCTATCTACACATCTATCTACACATCTATCTACACATCTATCTACACATCTATCTACACATCTATCTACACATCTATCTACACATCTATCTACACATCTATCTACACATCTATCTACACATCTATCTACACATCTATCTACACATCTATCTACACATCTATCTACACATCTATCTACACATCTATCTACACATCTATCTACACATCTATCTACACATCTATCTACACATCTACTACACATCTATCTACACATCTATCTACACATCTATCTACACATCTATCTACACATCTATCTACACATCTATCTACACATCTATCTACACATCTATCTACACATCTATCTACACATCTATCTACACATCTATCTACACATCTATCTACACATCTATCTACACATCTATCTACACATCTATCTACACATCTATCTACACATCTTACACATCTATCTACACATCTATCTACACATCTATCTACACATCTATCTACACATCTATCTACACATCTATCTACACATCTATCTACACATCTATCTACACATCTATCTACACATCTATCTACACATCTATCTACACATCTATCTACACATCTATCTACACATCTCTGCACATCTCTCACATCTCTGCACATCTCTGCACATCTCTGCACATCTCTGCACATCTCTGCACATCTCTGCACATCTCTGCACATCTCTGCACATCTCTGCACATCTCTGCACATCTCTGCACATCTCTGCACATCTCTGCACATCTCTGCACATCTCTGCACATCTCTGCACATCTCTGCACATCTCTGCACATCTGCACATCTCTGCACATCTCTGCACATCTCTGCACATCTCTGCACATCTCTGCACATCTCTGCACATCTCTGCACATCTCTGCACATCTCTGCACATCTCTGCACATCTCTGCACATCTCTGCACATCTCTGCACATCTCTGCACATCTCTGCACATCTCTGCATCTCTGCACATCTCTGCACATCTCTGCACATCTCTGCACATCTCTGCACATCTCTGCACATCTCTGCACATCTCTGCACATCTCTGCACATCTCTGCACATCTCTGCACATCTCTGCACATCTCTGCACATCTCTGCACATCTCTGCACATCTCTGCACATCTCTGCACATCTCTGCACATCTCTGCACATCTCTGCACATCTCTGCACATCTCTGCACATCTCTGCACATCTCTGCACATCTCTGCACATCTCTGCACATCTCTGCACATCTCTGCACATCTCTGCACATCTCTGCACATCTCTGCACATCTCTGCACATCTCTGCACATCTCTGCACATCTCTGCACATCTCTGCACATCTCTGCACATCTCTGCACATCTCTGCACATCTCTGCACATCTCTGCACATCTCTGCACATCTCTGCACATCTCTGCACATCTCTGCACATCTCTGCACATCTCTGCACATCTCTGCACATCTCTGCACATCTCTGCACATCTCTGCACATCTCTGCACATCTCTGCACATCTCTGCACATCTCTGCACATCTCTGCACATCTCTGCACATCTCTGCACATCTCTGCACATCTCTGCACATCTCTGCACATCTCTGCACATCTCTGCACATCTCTGCACATCTCTGCACATCTCTGCACATCTCTGCACATCTCTGCACATCTCTGCACATCTCTGCACATCTCTGCACATCTCTGCACATCTCTGCACATCTCTGCACATCTCTGCACATCTCTGCACATCTCTGCACATCTCTGCACATCTCTGCACATCTCTGCACATCTCTGCACATCTCTGCACATCTCTGCACATCTCTGCACATCTCTGCACATCTCTGCACATCTCTGCACATCTCTGCACATCTCTGCACATCTCTGCACATCTCTGCACATCTCTGCACATCTCTGCACATCTCTGCACATCTCTGCACATCTCTGCACATCTCTGCACATCTCTGCACATCTCTGCACATCTCTGCACATCTC
>JAXIVJ010003013.1:12500-87500 GCA_036785665.1 Chirona hameri
CTGTGACTGGCTCAACGTGCTGGACGCGAAACAGACGACCCGTTCACCTTCAGGATGAATCTGCGACAAAACCGCACCGAGTCCCACATCACTGGCGTCGGTCGTGACGATCGTCTCCAGCTCGGGGTTGAACATCGCCAGCACCTCAGACTGCAGAATGGCCTCTATGACGTCCTTCAACGCTGCAGACATCTCCGGCGTCCAGGTGAACTCCGGTGCGTCTTTGCAGAGCTGACGTCTCAGCGGCTCGACTCGGGTGCTGTAGTTCTTGACGAACTTGGAGTAGAACCCCAGCGTTCTCAGGACCGACTGAAGCTGCTTCCTTGTGGTTGGCTGCTGCAGGTCCTGCAGTCCCTGCACTCGCTGGGACGAGACTGCCACCCCTCTGGTAGATATCGTGAATCCCAGGAACTCGACGGAAGAGACTCCCATCTTGCACTTGTCCCAGTTCAGGGTGATGTTCCTGGCCTGCAGTCTCTGGATCACCTTCTTGAGACGCTGATCGTGCTCCTCCTGTGACCGACCTGACACATCACGTCATCAAGGTACACTTGAACGCCATCCAGACCTTCCAGCACACATTCCATCATCTTTTGGAAGCATTGAGGCAGTGACTTGAGACCAAAAGCACAACGCTTATACCTCCACATCTGTCCCTCATGCATGAACGCCGTCAGATGACGCGAGCTCTCGTGCAGCTCTAGCTGGTGATAAGCAGATTTCATGTCTAGACAGGACATGACAACTGCTACCTGTAAACGGTCAATCATTTCCTGCATGTCAGGTATAGGGTGTCCGTTCGCGACTACACCCTTGTTCACCTCAGTCAGATCCAGACACACCCTCAGCTTACCGGTTCGCTTCCGAACTGCCACGATTGGAGACAGCCACGGTGACGCGTGTCTCTCCACCCTCTCAATGACGCCCTGAGCCTCCAACTCCAGCGGGTGTTTGGTGACGTCTTCCCTCACTGCATACGGTAGAGACCGCAGCTTTTTATTGGCCGGCTCTGCACCAGGCCTCAGTCTGACCTTGTGGACGAAGCCGCTGATCGCTGGAAGTGGCGTCACCTGCTTGACAAGACATTCATAATTCCCGTTCTTCACAGTCACTCCCAACTTCCTCTGCAAGTCACAACCCAGCAGCGGGATCTCGGCATCGGCAACATAGAACTCAGCATCAATCCGTTGACCAGATGGAGCTGTTACTGGAGCGTTGAAAACTCCCATCACGCGGATACCGGCTCCGCCATAGGCTTCCAGCTTCACCTTTGCGCCTGGTTCAAGGAGAAGTCAGACATCACATCTCGGTTCAGCTGTACGGGTATGACGCTGACTGCCGCACCTGTGTCCACCATCATGGTCACCTCACGGTCGCCAATGCCTACCGTGTACCATGGGCAGTCCGATGACGAAGGTATCTGCACAGTCAGTACCTGAACAGTACTTACTTGACGATCTCTTCCCTTCTGTCTGGCTCGCTTCGACTTGCTGGATCGACAACACTTGATCAAGTGTCCCACCTCCTGACATTTGTGACACTCCTTATCCCTAGCGGGACATTCCTGGTTCCCAGCCCGGTGTCCCCGCCTGCCACAGGCGTAGCATGTCCCGTACCTCAGGTTACGAATTGGTGCACGTATCTCCTCTGGCTGCTGGGCGGCGAACGCAACTTCAGCTACCTGGGTTGCTGCAGTGCTGACCGGTCCTTCAGCGGCCTCTTGCAGGACTCCTCTCCTCTGCAGGCCGCGATCGACCGACTCGGCGATGTCCTCCAGTCGCTCCAGGGTCAGATTATCCTTCAACAGAAGCTTGCCACGCAACTGGTCAGACAGGCACCCTTCTATGTATGAACTGGTCTCTAACCATCTCGTCCCGTAAGTCACCAAACGAACATCTCTGCACGGCTTCTTTCAAGTTTGCCAGGAAGATGAGTGCAGTCTCACCCGGCTGTTGAACACATCGTCTGAATCGGACTCTCTCAGTACGGACATCGGCATCCCTGACAAACAATTTCTCGAGCACCCCAACAGCCATGTCAAACGGTGGCACTGGGGTGACATCATCAAGGTGACTTCCCCCAGCAGACTCGGCCTTCACCCCCTCATCTGGACCCACGGAAGACTCGATTGCCCTATACAACCTACGGGCTTCCGCGCCCGCACAGTGCAATAGCAGGGCCTTACGTCTGCCAGCTGACCACTCCTCCCAACCACTTGCCTCTCCATAGACTAGAAAGTCTGCATACCACTGCCTCCAGGGTAGCTTCGGTTTCTGGGCCGGACTCGACAAGTACTCACTCGGCGGTGGTGCTTGAAACATCCTCGTCGCCAATTTGTGGTGTCGCCGCCAGTCACTGCGTGTCGGTCCGCTCAGTTCCAAATGATAAAGAAGTTCTCACCAGCCGTGATATTCAAAACAAGACATAACGTAACGCAAGAGGGTAAGCCGGTACCTGCTCAGCGCCACTGCGGCCACACCCTGCCCGGCCGCCCAGACACAACTGCCTCGACGCCGGCTCCCCGGCGCCAGGTCACGGCCGGCGAAGGTGACCTTGACCGGCCGAGGGTCAACCGCCATACATAAACGTACGGGCCAACATCTACGAACAAGTACGACACTACAGTATATCTATATCTATATCTATATCTATATCTATATCTATATCTATATCTATATCTACATCTATATCTATATATGTATCTATATATCTATATCTATATCTATATCTATATCTATATCTATATCTCTATATCTATATCTATATCTATATCTATATCTATATCTATATCTATATCTATAGCTATATCTATATCTATATCTATATCTATATCTATATCTATATCTATATCTATATATATATATATATATATATATATATATATATATATATATATATATATATATATATATATATATATCTCTATCTCTATCTCTATCTCTATCTCTATCTCTATCTCTATCTCTATCTCTATCTCTATCTCTATCTCTATCTCTATCTCTATCTCTATCTCTATCTCTATCTCTATCTCTATCTCTATCTCTATCTCTATCTCTATCTCTATCTCTATCTCTATCTCTATCTCTATCTCTATCTCTATCTCTATCTCTATCTCTATCTCTATCTCTATCTCTATCTCTATCTCTATCTCTATCTCTATCTCTATCTCTATCTCTATCTCTATCTCTATCTCTATCTCTATCTCTATCTCTATCTCTATCTCTATCTCTATCTCTATCTCTATCTCTATCTCTATCTCTATCTCTATCTCTATCTCTATCTCAATCTATATCTATATCTCTATCTCTGTCTCTCTTCATCTCCATCTCCATCTCCATCTCCATCTCCATCTCCATCTCCATCTCCATCTCCATCTCTATCTCCATCTCCATCTCCATCTCCATCTCCATCTCCATCTCCATCTCCATCTCCATCTCCATCTCCATCTCCATCTCCATCTCCATCTCCATCTCCATCTCCATCTCCATCTCCATCTCCATCTCCATCTCCATCTCCATCTCCATCTCCATCTCCATCTCCATCTCCATCTACATCTCCATCTACATCTCCATATACATCTCCATCTCCATCTCCATCTTCATCTCCATCTCCATCTCCATCTCCATCTCTACATACACATACACATACACATACACATACACATACACATACACATACACATACACATACACATACACATACACATACACATACACATACATATACATATACTTATATACATATATACAGATATACATATATACATATATACATATATACATATATACATACATACATATACATACATACATGGATCCGCGTTTGTGTGTACTTACCGCACGCAATGTATTGCCCTTAATGTTACATAGGTATTAAGTTTTCTGCAACCGGGAACCGAAGCTGGTGCGCATCGACAGACTAGACGAGCTACAATATGCTTCGTAAAACCTTATTTGTACATTCAATTCTTTGTACCGATAATCGTTGCATTCTTAATATTCTTGGTGTCGTTTCCCAATCTTGTCATGTGGTTATATAGTAATTAAAGCCTACGCACACATCACTGACTGAGCTGTTGCGTTCTCGATACGATAAACTTTAATCTTGCGACTTTGTTAGGGTTTTGTTGCTCACACGTCTCGTATCCTTTCTCAGGGCCGCGAAGAGAGTCCCAGAGACCCAGAGGAGTGTTCCTCAGTGGAACAGAGAGTTGAATTTCTTCTGGGCTACCACTCTACTGCCGCTGGTTCTGCCAGATCGTTCCTGACCAGTGCTGCAGTGGCCTGCTGCTACCTACACTGTCGTCCACTGCCAGCCGCCAGCTGTACTGCCCACTGCACTGCCCCACTGCAGATAACCGCCACCACCCCCGCTGCCACCACTGCTTTCCCTACCGCCGCCTCCCATGCAGCCGTCGCCGGTAATGGCGGCCGACCCTGGCGCGCTCAGTCGCCTGACCACCAGCGTGCGGGCCCTGCCTGCCGGTGGGGTGATCGCCCTCGTCTCCGGTTTCCTCCTTCAGCTCTCCCTCGGCGGCCTCTTCACCTTCGGCAACCTCACCACCTACCTGACCTCGTACCTGCACGTGCAGCGCGGCCAGGACGTGGGCTACGGCCAGACGGCTTGGGTGGGCACGTGCATGGGTCTGGCCGAGGGCCTGACTCTCCTCCCCGGCAGTCTGCTGTACCAGCGGCTCGGGCCGCGGCCGGTCGTGCTGCTGGGCTGTCTGCTGACCAGCGGCAGTATCGCACTGACCAGCATCACGATGGACGGCTCGCTCGGCTGGGTGGTGGTGACGTACGGCCTGCTGAACGGCTTCGGCGTGGGCTTCGTGTACGGCGTGCCGCTGCTGGTTGGGTACCGCTGGTTCCCGCAGCACAAGGGATTCGTCAGCGGCGTGGTCGTTGGAGGATACGGCCTGGGCGGGATCCTGTTTACGACGCTGCAGACGAGTTTCCTGAATCCGGACAACGTGTCGCCTGAGGACGATGACTTCTTTCATGATCCGGACCTGCTGGAGCGCGTGCCGGGTGTGTTCCTACTGCAGGCCGGGGTGGCGGCCGGGATACAGGTCATTAGCCTGGCTGGCATCCGCAACCCGACGACGCAGGAGGAGGCGGATCGGAAGACGTCGGTGGACGCGGACGGGGAGGAGAGAAGTGAGGTCGCGGATAGAGAAGTGGCTGAGCCAGGAGAGCGAGCCACATCGGTTGTCAGTCTTGACGGAAACGGTCGCGCTTACACGCTGAAGGAAGCGCTGAAAACGGTGGCGTTCTACCAGCTCTTCCTGGCGTATATGTTAAACTGTTTCTCCGTTGGGATCATCAATCCTCTTTGGAAGGCGTTCGGTCAGCTTTTGATCAAGGATGACCACTTTTTAGAGCTGGTCGGCTCCGGATCGTCGGTATTTAACATGCTGGGTCGCCTGAGCTGGGGTGTGCTGTGCGACATGTTCGGGTACGAGCCAGTCATGGTCGTGCTGTCTGGTTTATTCTGTATATTGATGTTCACTCTAGAAGCCGCGGCCGAGGCCGTCGCGGTCTGTACCTGACCTGGATCTGGGCGCTGTTCTTCGCGTTCTCCGGGACATTCTCTATCATCGTGACGGCCACTGCGGACTCGTTCGGACAGGAGAACACGGGACAGATTTATGGGATAATATTTGTGGGCGGATCCCTGATCGGTCCAATAGTGACTACGCTCACGGACCTGCTGCTGGACCGCTACGGCTACTCCCTGATGTTCCTGATCGGTGGAATTGTGACGTTCGGATCCTTGGTGGCAACAATCACGTTCCGCCCTCCACGGCGAATCTAGAGTATCTAGTTCTAAGTGTTTCGGGACATATCAGGCTTGAAGCCTGGTCAAACTGTCAGCAGGGATGTCCTATGGTAGCAATGAATGTCCGCTGCATCAATTCACAACCTCGTTATCTTAAGAAATGCGCCTCTTTTTACATTTGTTTGGTGTAGTAAGCACGTGTCCTGAAGATCTTCTGGGGGATCACGCTCATTTGAGCGGGCGACAAGGGTCAGGGTCGGATAGCGTGGCGAGCAAGTACATTAAATATTATATGACCTTATGACAGTGTTATCAATGTCTACCTCAACTGCCAAACAAACGGCAGCCGTTAAAATTATAACAATAACAATACAAAATAATTGATGATACCTGTAAACAAAACGACATGAAAATAGGCAAATCAAAGTAGAGTATCTATAGTTACTGTCTTGAAAAGATGCATATTTAAGATCGAATGTTCTCGAACAGAGAGTTTATAATTATAAACATATACTTCATATAACTGGGAGCTAGATCGAGAGAGTTTAAAACGGCATAAGCAATAAGGTCATTCTGCAAAACAATGACATACCTGTATTGCCCTCACCAGGCCGGAATTCTTTCAATATTATCAAGAGTTAAGTTTATATGCTAGTCATAAGTGTCTTAACATGAATGCTATATTACAACCAGCAACTATTCAGTGGGATATTGTGTACTAACTTGTGATCGTCTCCACAAATTTTGAACACTAGATGGCCCGCAGTGCGCGAGGCGCAATCCCATATTGTTCCCTGTATCCCGTTCCTGCATTCTCTTCCCGTATGCTGTTCCCGATTTCCGTATCCCGTATTATGTTTCCGTATTCCGTATCCCGTATATCGTTTCCGTGTCGCGTGCCCGTGTCCCGTTCCCGTGTCCCGTTTCCGTGTCCTGTTGCCGTGTCCCGTTGCCGTGTCCCGTTGCCGTGTCCCGTTCTCGTAGCCTGTTCCCATAACCCATTCCCGTATCCCGTTCCTGTATCCCGTTCCCGTATCCCGTATCCCGTATCCCGTATCCCGTATCCCGTATCCCGTATCCCGTATCCGTATCCCATATCCCGTATCCCGTATCCCGTATCCCGTATCCCGTATCCCGTATCCCGTATCCCGTATCCCGTATCCCGTATCCCGTATCCCGTATCCCGTATCCCGTTCAAGTATCCCGTTCAAGTATCCCGTATCCCGTATCCCGTATCCCGTACCCCGTTCCCGTATCCCGTATCCCGTATCCCGTATCCCGTATCCCGTATCCCGTATCCGTATCCCGTATCCCGTATCCCGTATCCCGTATCCCGTATCCCGTACCTATCCCGTTTCATTATCCGATCATGTATCCTGTTAACCCTATTAGTGTCAGGGTGGGGGGCGGATTCCGCCCCCCCCCCCCCCCACACACACACACTCATGTTTTTTGCAGATATCTCTCGAACGGCTGGGAGCAAAGCCATGAAATTTTGGGACGTTTCCCAGAATTGAATTTTACATACGAAGTCAAAATTTAAGTTCTTAACCTTAACAGCGGCGGTTCCAGGGCCCAGTTTTTTTGGGGAAAAAAATCGGTGACATTTGGCGATAATTGGGAGATGTGATCTTCACGGCTTCTTTCTAACTTCCTGAAGTATAAAGGAGTTACATAGGTTTACGGTGATTGAAACAAGTGCAAATTAGTGGTTTTTAGTTAACTATAATAAATATTGCACGGCATAGGCGGTCTCAGGGACTTGAAAAGGGCAGGTTTACAGGAAGATATTTTTTATATATTTTGCCTCCCTTTTTCGCTAACCTGGCACCACCTATGGATGCAAATATGCTTTATAACTGTTGTGTCCGATGTCGAAATAGCGCACCATTTCATTTATCGAAGAAAAAAGAAAGAAAAAAAGACGGTTTTATAAGACATTTATTTTACCCCAAAATTTAGTGACCTGAAAATGCCTATGATTTTTAAATTGTCAAAAGTCACCGTGATATATCAATGGCCAATTCAATCTCTATCGAGTCCCAATAGTCGCGTTAACATCGGTTGATAAACATGACAGCTGTGTTGGATCACAAATACCTCTAATATTTGTAGTTTTTGTCCCCTGTTGCCCCCCCCCCCCCTATCAAAAATGTCGGATTTGTTTGATTTTTTTAAAGAAATGTAGATCGTTTTGAGGGGCATCAAACGCCGTTTGATTTATGAAAATCGGACGGGTAGATCTCGAGATCTCCAGGGGGAGGGTCGGAATCCGCCCCCCCCCCTGCCACTAATAGGGGTAGCCAGGAGCCTGCCACTAATAGGGTTAACGTATCTCGTTCCTCCATCCCGTTAACGTATCTCGTTCCTCCGCCTCGTTCCCGTATCTATCCCGTTCCATTATCCTGATCACATATCCTGTTAACGTATATCGGTCCTGCATCCCGTTCCCGTATCCTGTTCCCGTATCCCGTTCCCGTATCCTGTTCCCGTATCCTGTTCCCGTATCCTGTTCCCGTATCCTGTTCCCGTATCCTGTTCCCGTATCCTGTTCCCATATTATGTTCCCGTATCCTGTTCCCGTATCCTGTTCCCGTATCCTGTTCCCGTATCCTGTTCCCGTATCCTGTTCCCGTATCCTGTTCCCGTATCCTGTTCCCGTATCCTGTTCCCATATTATGTTCCCGTATCCTGTTCCCGTATCCTGTTCCCGTATCCTGTTCCCGTATCCTGTTCCCGTATCCTGTTCCCGTATCCTGTTCCCGTATGCTGTTCCCGCATCATGTTCCCGTGTGACGTTCCCGTATCCCGGTCCATCAAAATTGGCGCATCTTTTACTGAAACCAGGTCTTGTGTCTCCCTGCAATTTCACACCGGTATACATTATATCCGGTTTTCGTGATAACTTTATATCCCATAAATTAAATTAAAACTTTTACTTCGCTGATCGTTGGATGCGTACTGCACGTGCGTTGCCGACGACAAGCGCATCACTGACCGCGTCCTTCATGCCATGGACAACGGCGAAATTTTCATTTTGGTCATTCTCAATCTTTCCAAATGCTTTGACGTTGCACCTCACCAGATACTTCTCGAAAAGCTTAAGCTATACGGTGTCGACGCCGACTGGTTTGCCAATTATTTGACGGGACACGTGCAGCAGGTGCGAGTACGCAGTCCTGGCGGCTCTAACATAACGTCCCGGCCGAGAGAAGAAAAAAATCGGGGTGTTCCAAGGGGAGCCTCAGCCGCGTTTTATATATGCTGTTCGCGAACGATCAAGTCTGCACGTGCCCGACGGTGTCACCATCGTTCAGTTTGCAGATGACACGCAAATTTTGGTCACAGGTAAAACAAAACAGGATTTGGCAACTATCATTTATCTCATGGAGACTGCTCTTGATACCGCTTGCCGATGGTTTTGTCACAGTGGCATGCAGGTCAACACCACCAAAACTCAAATGCTGGTATACTGGGCACGCCAGCAATGTTAAGGAGCCTCCCGCCCGTCACGATCACCTTCTGTGGGTCCGTGTTAGCCCGTCACGATCACCTTCTGTGGGTCCGTGTTAGCCCGTCGCGATCACCTTCTGTGGGTCCGTGTTAGCCCGTCGCGATCACCTTCTGTGGGTCCGTGTTAGCCCGTCGCGATCACCTTCTGTGGGTCCGTGTTAGCCCGTCGCGATCACCTTCTGTGGGTCCGTGTTAGCCCGTTGCGATCACCTTCTGTGGGTCCGTGTTAGGTGATGCAGGGACCACGAAAACCCCGGGGCTCTCCGCTCTATCTATACCGCCATCTGAACTACCAGGCACATATTGACGCCATGACTTCAAAATGTACAGGTATTCTGATCGTTCTCAGTCACGCCCGTCACGTGATACCGGCGAGCACACTGAAGATCATTGTGCAGGCTCTTGTCCTATCGATCGTTCGTTACTGTATGAGCGTTACGGATCGTGTGGCGTGACACAGAAGATCATTGTGCAGGCTCTTGTCCTATCAATCGTTCGTTACTGTATGAGCGTGTACGGATCGTGCGGCGTGACACAGATGGCTCGCGTGCAGAAGGTCATCAACTTTTGTGCGCGAGTGTGTTTGGTGGTCGCAGACGCTGCGATCATATCTCGGATGCTATCGGGCAGCTCATCTGGCTGCGAGCGGATGAATTAGCAGAGTACCACACCGTCTGCGCAGTCCAGCGAGCTATCACGACTGGTACTCCCGAATACATCAGCGAAACCATCGGTCCGATAGCACGAGAGCTACATGAGCACAATACCCGAAATGCAGGCCGCATGACACAGCCACGAGCCCGAACGGAAACAGGGAGGCGCCGCGACTGTGTATCAGAGGGGTCGCTATGCTGAACAGTACCAGTATTGATCCACATGTGCCATCGTTCCGTGGAGAGTTGAAGCGCGCAATCCCGTCGAGACGCCACTGAATAGAATGTGTGTATACTGTATATGTCGTGTGCACTTCGTGTTTCGTTAGAGTGATGCCCATGTCCTGATGCCCCATGTTTTATCTTGTTTGACGTGTCAGGTGAAAAGCCGCCGTGGTTGTGGATATTTCATGGATACACAATACACATCTGTATCTGTATCTGTATTTTTCGAATCTGCAATATCGGAGGTCCTCACTTGAAACGCCCAGAATTGCCAGCCAACTATGTGAGCTAAGAGCTCGTGCAGCTCGGACTGCAGCGGCCGCGGTCCCCCCCCCCCCAAAAAAAAACGCAACGATGCGCCCCTCACGAGCGTAACAGACGGTGGACGTGCTCCAAACAGTTCCACAGACAATGGTTGCACAGGTCTGATTTTGTGTGGGAAAAAAATATTCCTCGTAGTCTCGCCATTGCCGAGCAGCGGCCTATCAAAGGGAACGAACGTGTCACATTCATTAATACATACATACGGACATTCCGTTATTAATAATAGTAAATATGATTGAACCCTTTCACTTTACTAACATCCTGAATGAAGTGTGGAAGCGTTTCAAGTTTGTGTGGTAGTAACATCTTGAATGCAAGTTTGAATGAATGTGGTTCCCAGGGAAGTAGGGGCAGTCATTTACTGGATTCAGTGATGACTACTTTGGCCTTCTCTTATTTTACTTTATACTATCTAATAATGGATTATTTTCCTTCTTCTTAAGCTTATTTACGTTTCTTTCCATTTCTTAGCTGGGAGTGCCGCGACTTGCTACATTATGTTTTATGGTGTCAACGTAAGGTGCTGTGGGTCATTGGGATAGAGGGAGGGGGCACTCCTGATCACCTGCTCTTGGGTGGCGGCATAGGAGAAGAAAAGATAGTAATGACATTCGAAATTAGCAGATTTATGTAATTGTAAAAATGTGAGTCTAAATTGGCTACGCAGCGCTGTTTCTGCTTACGGCCCTGCAGCTACTCGAGTCTTCTCGCCATTGACTGGAGGGAGGCGTTGTTAGCGTTTTCTACGAGTCGATACGTTTCTGCGACGTTGTATCTTCCGATTATGGTCTCGATTATTATTTTTACGAATTAATGCTCGCGTAATACAAGGGGAGATAATGGACATTCGGCAAAACGCCTGTTGCATGTGATTTTATGATGCATTTATTAAAACACAGCCTAATTTGACCTGGGCGTCTATTAATGATGTAAAATGATGTGAAATGATGTAAAATGATTCGATGTATACAAATTATAGGTACCTACTGGCAGGTCCCATGTCAGCTTAGTATTGGTAGCTTTAACCCGCGAGTTACTGGGGTATATTTCATAACGCGACTTACTGGGGGGGGGGGGCTATTTTTTGCCGCCCCCCCCCCCCCCCCTCTGATCTCCGGAACTACTGGACCCAATGTAAAAATTCAAACGGCATTCGATAGCCCCGGGAAATTTATCGAGGGAAACATAGTATTGTTGACCTCGGGGTCACCGATGACGTCACAGGTCAGGTCAAGTACAAAATGTTTGACCGTGTCAAAAGGTCTCTATGGATAGAATTGTCGCGCAAAATTGCGATATTAAACGCATAAGCTGTTGATAAATCGGTATGATTCGTGTGTCTGACACTTCTAAGTACCTTTCTAAGCTGTTTATGACCTTGGGTCAGGTTAAGGTCATCCGAGGTCACGAGGTCAAACTGCAGATTACAGTCATTAGGCGTTGTAACACATGTTTATGGGTTTGTTTTTCGTCTAGAACGCGAGAAATGACCTTAGAACATTGTTTGTTCCATATAAATAGAAATAAAAAGCAAAAATGGAAATGCGTTTTTTGTCATAGTAATGCTGTGGTCGAGTTTTGTCATTTAAAGGTCATAACTCGGTCAATTTTAAAGATATCGACTTTAAATTTGGTACACATATTTACCGCATACGTATCGATCATGCATATTCCGGTTTTTTGGATAATTCTGATTTTTTCTTGAAAATTTTGTAAAAACCCCAAAAAATGTCTTTGGATTTCTCAAAATTTTGAATTTCAAATAAACTCAAAAATCCGAGATAGCAGTTTGATATCCCGGTCTATTGTCAGTAAGTTGATTTAATACAATTTAGTTTATCTCAAATATCGTACCTTTGACAGCGTTTTCTGAAAACCATTATTTTGCAACAAAAACCGAAGAACATGACGTCACTCTGACGTCATTCCCGGTTGACCTATCATAGCCTCATATTTTTCCGTTTGCCAACAAGTGTAGAATTGATGTGAGAGAAGTTATTGCAAGTTTGGTGACGATACGGGTGTTCGTTTAGGAGTTATTGCAAAATAACGGGAGGGGGGGGGGGGGGCAAGAAATAGCCCCCCCCCCCAGTAACTCGCGGGTTAAAGGGCGGGCGTTTTTCAGTATTAAGCTGGAAACTATTCCCAATCCGACCAGGTGGTGTGTATTTATTATTTATTATTTATTATTTATTATTTACTAGAAGGCCTGTATTGCGCGATGCGCAATTTATATAGGCAGCTAATTTATATAGCCAGCCGTATTCCGTATTCCGTATTCTGTTACCGTATCCCGTATCCCGTATACCGTATCCCGTATTCCGTATCACGTTCCCGTATCCCGTTCGCATATTCCGTTAGCGTATCCCGTTCGCGTATCCCGTTCGCGTATCCCGTTCGCGTATCCCGTTCGCGTATCCCATTCCCGTATTCCGTTCCCGTATCCTGTTCCCGTTCCCGTTCCCGTATCTCGTTCCCGTGTCTCGTACCTGTATCCCGTACCTGTATCCCGTACCTGTATCCCGTACCTGTATCCCGTACCTGTATCCCGTACCTGTATCCCGTACCTGTATCCCGTACCTGTATCCCGTACCTGTATCTCGTTCCCGTATGTCGTTCCCGTATCCCGTTCCCCGCTTCCACATCCCGTTCCGGTATCGTGTTCCGGTATCCTGTTCCGGTATCCTGTTCCGGTATCCTGCTCCGGTATCCCGTTCCCGTGTCCCGTTCCCGTGTCCCATTCCCGTATCCCGTTCCTGTATCCCGTTCCCGTATCCAGTTCCCGTATCCAGTTCCCGTGTCCCGTATCCCGTTCCCGTATCCCGTTCCCGTATCCCGTTCCCCTAACCCGTTCCCGTATCCCGTTCCCGTATCCTGTATCTCGTTCCCGTATCCCTTTACCGTATCCCGTTCCCGTATCCCGTTCCCGTATCCTGTATCTCGTTCCCGTATCCCTTTACCGTATCCCGTTACCGTATCCCGTTACCGTATCCCGTTCCCGTATCCCGTATCCCGTATCCCGTTCCCATATCCCGTTCCCGTATCCCGTTCCCGTATCCCGTATACCGTTCCCGTATTTCGTTCCTATATCCCGTTCCCGTATCCCGTTCCCGTTCCCGTATCCCGTTCCAGTATCCCGTTCCCGTATCCCGTTCCCGTATCCCGTTCCCGTACCCTGTTCCCGTACCCTGTTCCCGTATCCCGTTCCCGTATGCCGTTCCCGTATCCCGTTCCCGTATCCCGTTCCCTATCCTCTTCCCGTATCCTGTTCCCGTATTGCGTTCCCGTATACCGGTCCGTATCCCGTATCCTGTTCCCGTATCCCGTTCCCGTATCCCGTTCCCGTATCCCGTTTCCGTATCCCGTTCCCGTATCCCGTTCCCGTATCCCGTTCCCGTATCCCGTTCCCGTATCCCGTTCCCGTATCCCGTTTCCATATCCCGTTACCCTATCCCGTTCCCGGATCCCGTTATCGTATCCCGTTCCCGTATTCCGTTCCCGTATTCCGTTCCCGTATTCCGTTCCCGTATTACGTTCCCGTATCCCGTTCCCGTATCCCGTTCCCGTATCACATATCCTGATCCCGTTCCCGTATCCCGTTCTCGTATCCCGTTCCCGTATCCCGTTCCCGTATCCCGTTTCCTGATCCCGTTTCCGTATCCCGTTTCCGTATCCCGTTTCCGTATCCCGTTTCCGTATCCCGTTTCCGTATCCCGTTTCCGTATCCCGTTTCCGTATCCCGTTCCCGTATCCCGTTTCCGTATCCCGTTTCCGTATCCCGTTTCCGTATCCCGTTACCCATCCCGTTCCCGTATCCCGATCCCGTATCCCGTTCCCGTATCCCGTTCCTGTATCCCGTTCCTGTATCCCGTTACCGTATCCCGTTACCGTATCCCGTTACCGTATCCCGTTACCATATCCCGTTACCGTATCCCGTTACCGTATCCCGTTACCGTATCCCGTTACCGTATCCCGTTACCTTAACCCGTTACCGTATCCCGTTACCGTATCCAGTTACCGTATCCCGTTACCGTATCCCGTTCCTGTTCCCGTAAACCTTTCCTGTTCCCGTATCCCGTTCCCGTATAACGTTCCCGTTCCCGTATCCTGTTCCCGTTCCTGTATCCCGTTCCCGTATAACGTTCCCGTATCCCGTTCCCGTATCCCGTTCCCGTATCCCGTTCCCGTATCCCGTTCCCGTATCCCGTTCCCGTATCCCGTTCCCGTATAACGTTCCCGTATAACGTTCCCGTATCCCGTTTCCTGATCCCGTTTCCGTATCCCGTTTCCGTATCCCGTTTCCGTATCCCGTTTCCGTATCCCGTTTCCGTATCCCGTTTCCGTATCCCGTTTCCGGATCCCGTTTCCGTATCCCGTTACCGTATCCCGTTACCGTATCCCGTTACCTTATCCCGTTACCGTATCCCGTTACCGTATCCCGTTACCGTATCCCGTTACCGTATCCCGTTACCGTATCCCGTTCCTGTTTCCGTATACCTTTCCTGTTCCCGTATCCCGTTCCCGTATAAGGTTCCCGTTCCCGTATCCTGTTCCCGTTCCTGTATCCCGTTCCTGTATCCCGTTCCCGTATCCAGTTCCCGTATCCCGTTCCCGTATCCCGTATCCCGTATCCCGTATCCCGTATCCCGTATCCCGTATCCCGTATCCCGTTCCCGTATCCCGTTCCCGTATCCCGTTCCCGTATCCCGTTCCCGTATCCCGTTCCCGTATCCTGTTCCCGTATCCCGTTCCCGTATCCCGTTCCCGTATCCCGTTCCCGTATCCCGTTCCCGTTCCCGTATCCCGTTCCCGTATCCCGTTCCCGTATCCCGTTCCCGGATCCCGTTCCCGGATCCCGTTCCCGGATCCCGTTCCCGGATCCCGTTCCCAGATCCCGTTCACGTATCCCGTTCCCGTATCCCGTTCCCGTATCCCGTTCCCGTATCATGTTCCCGTATCCTGTTCCCGTATCCTGTTCCCGTATCCTGTTCCCGTATCCTGTTCCCGTATCCTGTTCCCGTATCCCTTTCCCGTATCCTGTTCCCGTATCCCGTTCCCGTATCCCGTTCCCGTATCCCGTTCCTGTATCCCGTTCCCGTATCCCGTCCCCGTATCCCGTTCCCGTATCCCGTTCCCGTATACCGTTCCCTTATCCCGTTCCCTTATCCCGTTCCCTCATCCTGTTCCCTTATCCCGTTCCCTTATCCCGTTCCCTTATCCCGTTACTTTATCCCGTTACTTTATCCCGTTCCCTTATCCGGTTTCCTTATCCCGTTATCTTATCCCGTTCCCTTATCCCGTTCCCTTATCCCGTTCCCTTATCCCGTTCCCTTATCAAGTTCCCTTATCCCGTTCCCTTATCCCGTTCCCTTATCCCGTTCCCTTATCCCGTTCCCTTATCCCGTTCCCTTATCCCGTTCCCTTATCCCGTTACCTTATTCCATTCCCTTATCCCGTTCCCGTATCCCCTTCCCGTATCCCGTTCCCATATCCCGTTCCCGTATCCCGTTCCCGTATCCTGTTCCCGTATCCTGTTCCCGTATCCCGTATCCAGTTCCCGTATCCCGTTCCCGTATCACGTTCCCCTATACTGTTCCTGTATGCCGTTCCCGTATCCCGTTCCCGTATCCCGTATCCCGTTCCCGTATCCCGTTCCCGTAACCCGTTCCCGTATGCCGTATCCTATTCCCGCTCCAGTTCCCGTTCCCGTTTCCGTTTCTGTATCCCGTTTCCGTATCCCGTTTCCGTATCCCGTTTCCTTATCCAGTTTCCTTATCACGTCTCCGTATCCCGTTTCCGTATCGCGTTCCCGGATCCCGTTCCCGGATCCCGTTCCCGTATCCCGTTTCCTATCCTCTTCCCGTATCCTGTTCCCGTATTGCGTTCCCGTATACCGGTCCGTATCCCGTATCCTGTTCCCGTATCCCGTTCCCGTATCCCGTTCCCGTATCCCGTTCCCGTATCCCGTTCCCGTATCCCGTTCCCGTATCCCGTTCCCGTATCCCGTTCCCGTATCCCGTTCCCGTATCCCGTTACCCTATCCCGTTCCCGGATCCCGTTGTCGTATCCCGTTCCCGTATTCCGTTCCCGTATTCCGTTCCCGTATTCCGTTCCCGTATTCCGTTCCCGTATTCCGTTCCCGTATTCCGTTCCCGTATCCCGTTCCCGTATCCCGTTCCCGTATCACATATCCTGATCCCGTTCCCGTATCCCGTTCTCGTATCCCGTTCCCGTATCCCGTTCCCGTATCCCGTTTCCGTATCCCGTTTCCCGATCCCGTTTCCGTATCCCGTTTCCGTATCTCGTTTCCGTATCCCGTTTCCGTATCCCGTTTCCGTATCCCGTTTCCGTATCCCGTTTCCGTATCCCGTTTCCGTATCCCGTTTCCGTATCCCGTTGCCCATCCCGTTCCCGTATCCCGATCCCGTATCCCGTTCCCGTATCCCGTTCCTGTATCCCGTTCCTGTATCCCGTTACCGTATCCCGTTACCGTATCCCGTTACCGTATCCCGTTACCATATCCCGTTGCCGTATCCCGTTACCGTATCCCGTTGCCGTATCCCGTTACCGTATCCCGTTACCTTAACCCGTTACCGTATCAAGTTACCGTATCCCGTTACCGTATCCCGTTCCTGTTCCCGTATACCTTTCCTGTTCCCGTATCCCGTTCCCGTATAACGTTCCCGTTCCCGTATCCTGTTCCCGTTCCTGTATCCCGTTCCCGTATCCCGTTCCCGTATAACGTTCCCGTATCCCGTTACCGTATCCCGTTACCGTATCCCGTTACCGTATCCCGTTACCGTATCCCGTTCCTGTTTCCGTATACCTTTCCTGTTCCCGTATCCCGTTCCCGTATAAGGTTCCCGTTCCCGTATCCTGTTCCCGTTCCTGTATCCCGTTCCTGTATCCCGTTCCCGTATCCAGTTGCCGTATCCCGTTCCCGTATCCAATTCCCGTATCCCGTTCCCGTATCCCGTTCCCGTATCCCGTTCCCGTATTCCGTTCCCGTATCCCGTTCCCGTATCCCGTTCCCGTATCCCGTTCCCGTATCCCGTTCCCGTATCCCGTTCCCGTATCCCGTTCCCGTATCCCGTTACCCTATCCCGTTCCCGGATCCCGTTATCGTATCCCGTTCCCGCATTCCGTTCCCGTATTCCGTTCCCGTATTCCGTTCCCGTATTCCGTTCCCGTGTCCCGTTCCCGTATCCCGTTCCCGTATCACATATCCTGATCCCGTTCCCGTATCCCGTTCTCGTATCCCGTGCCCGTATCCCGTTCCCGTATCCCGTTTCCCGATCCCGTTTCCGTATCCCGTTTCCGTATCTCGTTTCCGTATCCCGTTTCCGTATCCCGTTTCCGTATCCCGTTTCCGTATCCCGTTTCCGTATCCCGTTACCCATCCCGTTCCCGTATCCCGATCCCGTATCCCGTTCCCGTATCCCGTTCCTGTATCCCGTTCCTGTATCCCGTTACCGTATACCGTTACCGTATCCCGTTACCGTATCCCGTTATCATATCCCGTTACCGTATCCCGTTACCGTATCCCGTTACCGTATCCCGTTACCGTATCCCGTTACCGTATCCCGTTACCTTAACCCGTTACCGTATCAAGTTACCGTATCCCGTTACCGTATCCAGTTCCTGTTCCCGTATACCTTTCCTGTTCCCGTATCCCGTTCCCGTATAACGTTCCCGTTCCCGTATCCTGTTCCCGTTCCTGTATCCCGTTCCCGTATCCCGTTCCCGTATAACGTTCCCGTATCCCGTTCCCGTATCCCTTTCCCGTATCCTGTTCCCGTATCCCGTTCCCGTATAACGTTCCCGTATAACGTTCCCGTATCCCGTTTCCTGATCCCGTTTCCGTATCCCGTTTCCGTATCCCGTTTCCGTATCCCGTTTCCGTATCCCGTTTCCGTATCCCGTTTCCGTATCCCGTTTCCGTTTCCCGTTACCGTATCCCGTTACCGTATCCCGTTACCTTATCCCGTTACCGTATCCCGTTACCGTATCCCGTTACCGTATCCCGTTACCGTATCCCGTTCCTGTTTCCGTATACCTTTCCTGTTCCCGTATCCCGTTCCCGTATAAGGTTCCCGTTCCCGTATCCTGTTCCCGTTCCTGTATCCCGTTCCTGTATCACGTTCCTGTATCCCGTTCCCGTATCCAGTTCCCGTATCCCGTTCCCGTATCCCGTATCCCGTATCCCGTATCCCGTATCCCGTATCCCGTATCCCGTATCCCGTATCCCGTTCCCGTATCCCGTTCCCTATCCCGTTCCCGTATCCCGTTCCCGTATCCTGTTCCCGTATCCCGTTCCCGTATCCCGTTCCCCTATCCCGTTCCCGTTCCCGTATCCCGTTCCCGTATCCCGTTCCCGTATCCCGTTCCCGGATCCCGTTCCCGGATCCCGTTCCCGGATCCCGTTCCCAGATCCCGTTCACGTATCCCGTTCCCGTATCCCGTTCCCGTATCCCGTTCCCGTATCCTGTTCCCGTTTCCTGTTCCCGTATCCTGTTCCCGTATCCCGTTCCCGTATCCCGTTCCCGTATAACGTTCCCGTATCCCGTTCCCGTATCCCGTTCCCGTATCCTGTTCCCGTATCCCGTTCCCGTATAACGTTCCCGTATCCCGTTCCCGTATCCCGTTTCCTGTATCCCGTTCCCGTATCCCGTTCCCGTATCCCGTTCCCGTATCCCGTTCCCGTATCCCGTTCCCGTATCCCGTTCCCGTATACCGTTCCCTTATCCCGTTCCCTTATCCCGTTCCCCTATCCTGTTCCCTTATCCCGTTCCCTTATCCCGTTCCCTTATCCCGTTCCCTTATCCGGTTACTTTATCCCGTTACTTTATCCCGTTCCCTTATCCCGTTACTTTATCCCTTTCCCTTATCCGGTTCCCTTATCCCGTTATCTTATCCCGTTCCCTTATCCCGTTCCCTTATCCCGTTCCCTTATCCCGTTCCCTTATCCCGTTCCCTTATCCCGTTCCCTTATCCCGTTCCTTTATCACGTTCCCTTATCCCGTTCCCTTATCCCGTTCCCTTATCCCGTTCCCTTATCCCGTTCCCTTATCCTGTTACCTTATTCCATTCCCTTATCCCGTTCCCGTATCCCGTTCCCGTATCCCGTTCCCATATCCCGTTCCCGTATCCCGTTCCCGTATTCTGTTCCCGTATCCCGTATCCAGTTCCCGTATCCCGTTCCCGTATCACGTTCCCCTATACTGTTCCTGTATGCCGTGCCCGTATCCCGTTCCCGTATCCCGTTCCCGTGTCCCGTTCCCGTATCTCGTTCCCGTAACCCGTTCCCGTATCCCGTATCCCATTCCCGCTCCAGTTCCCGTTCCCGTTTCCGTTTCTGTATCCCGTTTCCGTATCCCGTTTCCGTATCCCGTTTCCTTATCCAGTTTCCTTATCACGTTTCCATATCCCGTTTCCGTATCGCGTTCCCGGATCCCGTTCCCGGATCCCGTTCCCGGATCCCGTCCACGTATCCCGTTCCCGTATCCCGTTCCCGTATCCCGTTCCCGTATCCTGTTCCCGTATCCTGTTCCCGTATCCTGTTCCCGTATCCCTTTCCCGTATCCTGTTCCCGTATCCCGTTCCCGTATCCCGTTCCCGTATCCCGTTCCCGTATCCCGTTCCCGTATCCCGTTCCCGTATCCCGTTCCTGTATCCCGTTCCCGTATCCCGTTCCCTTATCCCCTTCCCTTATCCCGTTCCCTTATCCTGTTCCCTTATCCGGTTCCCTTATCCCGTTCCCTTATCCCGTTACTTTATCCCGTTACTTTATCCCGTTCCCTTATCCCGTTCCCTTATCCCGTTCCCTTATCCCGTTCCCTAACCCCGTTCCGTTATCCCATTCCCTTATCCCGTTTCTCTTATCCCGTTCCCTTATCCCGTTCCCTTATCCCGTTCCCTTATCCCGTTCCCTTATCCCGTTCCCTTATCCCGTTCCCGTATCCCGTTCCCGTATCCCGTTCCCGTATCCTGTTCCCGTATCATGTTCCCGTATCCCGTATCCAGTTCCCGTATCCCGTTCCCGTATCCCGTTCCCGTATCACATTCCCCTATACTGTTCCTGTATGCCGTTCCCGTATCCCGTTCCCGTATCCCGCTCCCGTATCTCGTACACCGTTCCTATATCTCCTTACCATATCTAGTTCCCGTATCTCATTCCCGTATCCTGTTCCCGTATCTCGTTCCAGCATCCCTTTCTCGTGCTGAGTTTCCGTATCTTGTTGCCGTATTTCGTTCCCATATCTTCTTACCGTATGTCGTTCCCGTGTCGCAGTCTCTGCCAAAACATTTTAGCGGTTTACATGCCTGAAATATGTCAACCGGCTTCAACAAAATCTCCCCGGGAGGGAGGTGCGACGTCAGCTAGCCATGCGCTCATTGATGAATTTGACTGCGGCAGTGTCAGTCTTTGACAAACTTAAGCGATGCTGTTTTATTCGACGAAATTATTTCGCAACGGTAGCGTCAGTAATCGTTTACGTTTGACTTCAGCATAAGTTACCTATGAGCGATTTACATAATATTTTAGGTGGATATAGGTCAGCAAGAACGGCGCTATTCATCTGTGTAAATTTGCCGGTCAAGTTTGTTCTTGTTGTGGGTGTTACGGCGGTGTGAAGGATTAAATTGTCCAAAAATATTGCATTTCAACTTCAACTCCAAAATATTAGTCACACAGCTTTGAGTAACACATATAATTTGAAGACGGTATTTACGCCTGCAAAATGGTGCCCGGTTCAGCGTTCTATGTCGAACGGTTTCCGAACACCAATTTAAATCCTGAATATGGCAATGTTATCATGAAAGTGGTCATTACTTTGCACGTGGCACGAGCATCGCTTTGGACGACATCCTATACGCAAGGCCAATCGATTATATATCACATAGTGTTGCTCGCATATCGCTGCAATTCTCCGTTGCCGAGCAAGCGGCCGGGGAACCGCGCGAAACTTGCCCGTTTTCCGCGATTTCACAATGTCGCGTTTCCCATGTTAAACGAATGGCGCACGCGCGTACGTGCCGACGCCGCACCCTCGGTCGGATCGACACCAAAACTTGATACGACCTGTTGAATCACGGGATTCAAAAGTCCTGAAAACATCACTCGCATAACTCATCAGACAGCTGCACAGGAACCGATTTAGGGCGTCACTCCGGCGGCGGCGGCGGGGGGTCATCTTTTAAGATCCTGCATCCTGCATCCTGCATCCCGCATCCTGTATCCCGTATCCCGTATCACGTGTCCCGTATCCCGTATTCTGGAACACGTCTCCCGTATCCCGTATCCCGTTCCCGTATCCCGTTCCGGTATCCCGTTCCCGTATCCCGTTACCGTATCCCGTTCCCGTATCCCGTTCCCGTATCCCGTTCCCGTATCCCGTTCCCGTATGTAGTTCCCGTATCCTGTGCCCGTATGCTGTTCCCGTATCCCGTCCCGTCTCCCGTATTCCCGTCTCCCGTTCCCGTCTCCCGTTCCCGTATCCCGTTCCCGTATCCCGTTCCCGTATTCCGTTCCCGTATCCCGTTCTCGTATCCCGTTCCCGTATCCCGTTCCCGTATCCCGTTCCCGTATCCCGTTCCCGTATCCCGTTCCCGTATCCCGTTCCCGTATCCCGTTTCCGTATCCTGTTTCTGTATATCGTTCCCGTATCCCGTTCCTGTATCCCGTACCAGTATCCCGCACCAGTATCCCGTTCCCGTTCCGTATCCCGTTCTTGTATCCCGTTCCCGTATCCCGTTCCCTTATCCCGTTCCCTTATCCCGTTCCTGTATCCTGTTCCCGTATCCTGTTCCCGTATCCTGTTCCCGTACCCTGTTCCCGTATCCTGTTCTCGTATCCTGTTCCCCTATCCTGTTCCCGTATCATGTTCCGGTATCATGTTCCCGTATCCCGTTACCGTATTCCGTTTCCCGTTCCCGTATCCCGTTCCCGTATCCCATTCCCGTATCCCGTTCCCGTATACCGTTCCCGTATCCCGTCCCTATATCCCGTTCCCGTATCCAGTTCCTATATCCCGTTCCCGTATCCCGTTCCTGTAACCCGTTCCCGTATCCCGATCCTGTATCCCGTTCCCGTATCCCGTTCCCGTATCCCGTTCCCGTATCCCTCTCCCGTATCCCGTTCCCTATCCTGTTCCCGTATCCTGTTCCCGTATCGCGTTCCCGTATACCGTTCCGTATCCCATTCCCGTATGCCGTATGCCGTTCCCGTATCCAGTTCCCGCATCCCGTTCCCGTATCCCGTTCCCGTATCCCGTTCCCGTATCCCGTTCCCGTATACCGTTCCCGTATACCGTTCCCGTATCCCGTTCCCGTATCACGTAACCGTTCCCGTATCACGTTCCCGTATCCCGTTCCCGTTTCCCGTTCCCGTATCCCGTATCCCGTTACCGTATCCCGTATCCCGTTCCCGTATCCCATTCCCGTATGCCATTCCCGTATCCCGTTCCCGTATACCGTTCCCGTATACCGTTTATGTATACCGTTCCCGTATACCGTTCCCGTATACCGTTCCTATATCCCGTTCCCGTATCCTATTCCTGTATCCCGATCCCGTATCCCGTTCGCGTATTCCGTTCCCATATCCCTCTCCCGTATCCCGTTCCCTATCCTGTTCCCGTATCCTGTTCCCGTATCGCGTTCCCGTATACCGTTCCGTATCCCATTTCCGTATCCCGTTCCCGTATCCCGTTCCCGTATCCCGTTCCCGTATCCTGTTCCCGTATCCTGTTCCCGTATCCCGTTACCCTATCCCGTTCCCGTATCCCGTTTTCGTATCCCGTTCTCGTATCCTGTTTCCCTATTCCGTTCCCGTATTCCGTTCCCGTATCCCGTTCCCGTATCCCATATCCTGTTCCCGTATCCCATTCCGGTATCCCATTCCCGTATCCCGTTGCGGTAACCCGTTCCAGTATCCCGTATCGCGCTCCCACTCCAGTCCCCGTTCCCGTATCCCGTTTCCGTATCTTGTTTCCGTATCCCATTCCCGTATCACGTTCTCGTATCCCGTTCCCGTGTCCCGTTCCCGTATCCCGTTCCCGTATCCCGTTCCCGTATCCCGTTCCCGTATCCCGTTCCCGTATCCCGTTCCCTTATCCCGTATCCCGTATCCCGTTCCCGTATCCCGTTCCGGTATCCCGTTCCCGTATCCCGTTCCCGTATCCCGTTCCCGTACCCCGTTCCCGTATCCCGCTCCCGTATCCCGTTCCCTATCCTGTTCCCGTATCCTGTTCCAGTGTCGCGTTCCCGTATACCGTTCCGTATCCCATTCCCGTATCCCGTATGCCGTTCCCGTATCCCGTTCCCTTATCCCGTTCCCTTATCCCGTTCCTGTATCCTGTTCCCGTATCCTGTTCCCGTATCCTGTTCCCGTACCCTGTTCCCGTATCCTGTTCTCGTATCCGGTTCCCGTATCCTGTTCCCGTATCCTGTTCCCGTATCATGTTCCCGTATCCCGTTACCGTATTCCGTATCCCGTTCCCGTATCCCGTTCCCTATCCCGTTCCCGTATACCGTTCCCGTATCCCGTTCCTATATCCCGTTCCCGTATCCAGTTCCTATATCCCGTTCCCGTATCCCGTTCCTGTAACACGTTCACGTATCCCGATCCCGTATCCCGTTCCCGTATGCCGCTCCCGTATCCCTCTCCCGTATCCCGTTCCCTATCCTGTTCCCGTATCCTGTTCCCGTATCGCGTTCCCGTATACCGTTCCGTATCCCATTCCCGTATCCCGTATGCCGTTCCCGTATCCAGTTCCCGTATCCCGTTCCCGTATCCCGTTCCCGTATCCCGTTCCCGTATCCCGTTCCCGTATCCCGTTCCCGTATCCCGTTCCCGTATCCCGTTCCCGTATACCGTTCCCGTATACCGTTCCCGTATCCCGTTCCCGTATCCCGTAACCGTTCCCGTATCCTGTTCCTGTATCCCGTTCCCGTTTCCCGTTCCCTTATCCCGTATCCCGTTACAATATCCCGTATCCCGTTCCCGTATCCCATTCCCGTATGCCGTTCCCGTATACCGTTCCCGTATACCGTTTCTGTATACCGTTCCCGAATACCGTTCCCGTATACCGTTCCTATATCCCGTTCCCGTATCCTATTCCTGTATCCCGATCCCGTATCCTGTTCCCGTATCCCGTTCCCATATCCCTCTCCCGTATCCCGTTCCCTATCCTGTTCCCGTATCCTGTTCCCGTATCGCGTTCCCGTATACCGTTTCGTATCCCATTTCCGTTTCCCGTTCCCGTATCACGTTCCCGTGTCCCGTTCCCGTGTCCCATTCCCGTATCCTATTCCCGTATCCTGTTCCCGTATCCCGTTAACCTATCCCGTTCCCGTATCCCGTTTTCGTATCCCGTTCTCGTATCCCGTTTCCCTATTCCGTTCCCTATTCCGTTCCCGTATTCCGTTCCCGTATCCCGTTCCCGTATCCCATATCCTGTTCCCGTATCCCTTTCCGGTATCCCATTCCCGTATCCCCCCGTTGCGGTAACCCGTTCCAGTATCCCGTATCGCGCTCCCACTCCAGTCCCCGTTCCCGTATCCCGTTTCCGTATCTTGTTTCCGTATCCCGTTCCCGTATCCCGTTCCCGTATCCCGTTCCCGTATCCCGTTCCCTTATCCCGTTCCCGTATCCCGTTCCCGTATCCCGTTCCCGTATCCCGTTCCCGTATCCCGTTACCGTATCCCGTTTCCGTATCCCGTTACCATATCCCGTTACCGTATCCCGTTACCGTATCCCGTTATCGTATCCCGTTACCGTATCCCGTTACCTTAACCCGTTACCGTATCCCGTTACCGTATCCCGTTCCTGTTCCCGTATACCTTTCCTGTTCCCGTATCCCGTTCCCGTATAACGTTCCCGTTCCCGTATCCTGTTCCCGTTCCTGTATCCCGTTCCCGCATCCCGTTCCCGTATAACGTTCTCGTATCCCGTTCCCGTATCCCGTTCCCGTATCCCGTTCCCGTATAACGTTCCCTTATAACGTTCCCGTATCCCGTTTCCTGATCCCGTTTCCGTATCCCGTTTCCGTATCCCGTTTCCGTATCCCGTTTTCGTATCCCGTTTCCGTATCCCGTTTCCGTATCCCGTTTCCGTATACCGATACCTAATCCCGTTACCGTATCCCGTTACCGTATCCCGTTACCGTATCCCGTTGCCGTATCCCGTTACCGTATCCCGTTACCGTATCCCGTTACCGTATCCCGTTACCGTATCCCGTTCCTGTTTCCGTATACCTTTCCTGTTCCCGTATCCCGTTCCCGTATAAGGTTCCCGTTCCCGTATCCTGTTCCCGTTCCTGTATCCCGTTCCTGTATCCCGTTCCCCTATCCAGTTTCCGTATCCCGTTACCGTATCCCGTTCCCGTATCCCGTATCCCGTATCCCGTATCCCGTATCCCGTTCCCGTATCCCGTTCCCGTATCCCGTTCCCGTATCCCGTTCCCGTATCCTGTTCCCGTATCCCGTTCCCGTATCCCGTTCCCGTATCCCGTTCCCGTTCCCGTATCCCGTTCCCGTATCCTGTTCCCGGATCCCGTTCCCGGATCCCGTTCCCGGATCCCGTTCCCGGATCCCGTTCACGTATCCCGTTCCCGTATCCCGTTCCCGTATCCCGTTCCCGTATCCTGTTCCCCTATCCTGTTCCCGTATCCTGTTCCCGTATCCTGTTCACGTATCCTGTTCCCGTATCCCTTTCCCGTATCCTGTTCCCGTATCCCGTTCCCGTATCCCGTTCCCGTATCCCGTTCCCGTATCCCGTTCCTGTATCCCGTTCCCGTATCCCGTTCCCGTATCCCGTTCCCGTATCCCGTTCCCGTATACCATTCCCTTATCCCGTTCCCTTATCCCGTTCCCTTATCCTGTTCCCTTATCCCGTTCCCTTATCCCGTTCCCTTATCCCGTTCCCTTATCCCGTTACTTTATCCCGTTACTTTATCCCGTTCCCTTATCCGGTTCCCTTATCCCGTTATCTTATCCCGTTCCCTTAGCCCGTTCCCTTATCCCGTTCCCTTATCCCGTTCCCTTATCCCGTTCCCTTATCCCGTTCCCTTATCCGTTCCCTTATCCCGTTCCCTTATCCCGTTCTCTTATCCCGTTCCCTTATCCCGTTCCCTTATCCCGTTCCCTTATCCCGTTCCCTTATACCGTTACCTTATTCCGCTCCCTTATCCCGTTCCCGTATCCCGTTCCCGTATCCCGTTCCCGTATCCCGTTCCCATATCCCGTTCCCGTATCCCGTCCCCGTATCCTGTTCCCGTATCCCGTATCCAGTTCCCGTATCCCGTTCCCGTATCACGTTCCCCTATACTGTTCCTGTATGCCGTTCCCGTATCCCGTTCCCGTATCCCGTTCTCGTATCCCGTTCCCGTATCCCGTTCCCGTATCCCGTTTCCGTATCCCGTTTCCTTATCCAGTTCCTTATCCCGTTTCCGTATCCCGTTTCCGTATCGCGTTCCCGGATCCCGTTCCCGGATCCCGTTCCCGGATCCCGTCCACGTATCCCGTTCCCGTATCCCGTTCCCGTATCCCGTTCCCGTATCCTGTTCCCGTATCCTGTTCCCGTATCCTGTTCCAGTATCCCTTTCCCGTATCCTGTTCCCGTATCCCGTTCCCGTATCCCGTTCCTGTATCCCGTTCCCGTATCCCGTTCCCGTGTCCCGTTCCCGTATCCCGTTCCCGTATCCCGTTCCCGTATCCCGTTCCCTTATCCCCTTCCCTTATCCCGTTCCCTTATCCTGTTCCCTTATCCCGTTCCCTTATCCCGTTCCCTTATCCCGTTACTTTATCCCGTTGCTTTATCCCGTTACTTTATCCCGTTCCCTTATCCCGTTCCCTTATCCCGTTCCCTTATCCCGTTCCCTTATCCCGTTCCCTAACCCCGTTCCGTTATCCCATTCCCTTATCCCGTTCCCTTATCCCGTTCCCTTATCCCGTTCCCTTATCCCGTTCCCTTATCCCGTTCCCTTATCCTGTTCCCTTATCCCGTTCCCGTATCCCGTTCCCGTATCCCGTTCCCGTATCCTGTTCCCGTATCCTGTTCCCGTATCCCGTATCCTGTTCCCGTATCCCGTTCCCGTATCCCGTTCCCGTATCCCGTTCCCGTATCACGTTCCCCTATACTGTTCCTGTATGCTGTTCCCGTATCCCGTTCCCGTATCCTGGTCCCGTATCTCGTACACCGTTCCTATATCTCCTTACCATATCCCGTTCCTGTATCCTGTGCCGTTCCCGTATCTCATTCCCGTATCCTGTTCCCGTATCTCGTTCCAGCATCCCTTTCTCGTGCTGAGTTTCCGTATCTTGTTGCCGTATTTCGTTCCCATATCTTCTTACCGTATGTCGTTCCTGTGTCGCAGTCTCTGCCAAAACATTTTAGCGGTTTACATGCCTGAAATATGTCAACCGGCTTCAACAAAATCTCCCCGGGAGGGAGGTGCGACGTCAGCTAGCCATGCGCTCATTGATGAATTTGACTGCGGCAGTGTCAGTCTTTGACAAACTTAAGCGATGCTGTTTTATTCGACGAAATTATTTCGCAACGGTAGCGTCAGTAATCGTTTACGTTTGACTTCAGCATAAGTTACCTATGAGCGATTTACATAATATTTTAGGTGGATATAGGTCAGCAAGAACGGCGCTATTCGTCTGTGTAAATTTGCCGGTCAAGTTTGTTCTTGTTGTGGGTGTTACGGCGGTGTGAAGGATTAAATTGTCCAAAAATATTGCATTTCAACTTCAACTCCAAAATATTAGTCACACAGCTTTGAGTAACACATATAATTTGAAGACGGTATTTACGCCTGCAAAATGTTGCCCGGTTCAGCGTTCTATGTCGAACGGTTTCCGAACACCAATTTAAATCCTGAATATGCCAATGTTATCATGAAAGTGGTCATTACTTTGCACGTGGCACGCGCATCGCTTTGGACGACATCCTATACGCAAGGCCAATCGATTATATATCACATAGTGTTGCTCGCATATCGCTGCAATTCTCCGTTGCCGAGCAAGCGGCCGGGGAACCGCGCGAAACTTGCCCGTTTTCCGCGATTTCACAATGTCGCGTTTCCCATGTTAAACGAATGGCGCACGCGCGTACGTGCCGACGCCGCACCGTCGGTCGGATCGACACCAAAACTTGATACGACCTGTTGAATCACGGGACCCAAAAGCCCTGAAAACATCACTCGCATAACTCATCAGACAGCTGCACAGGAACCGATTTAGGGCGTCACTCCGGCGGCGGCGGCGGCGGGTCATCTTTTAGGATCCTGCATCCTGCATCCTGCATCCCGCATCCTGTATCCCGTATCCCGTATCACGTGTCCCGTATCCCGTATTCTGGATCACGTCTCCCGTATCCCGTATCCCGTTCCCGTATCCCGTTCCGGTATCCCGTTCCCGTATCCCGTTCCCGTATCCCGTTCCCGTATCCCGTTCCCGTATCCCGTTCCCGTATCCCGTTCCCGTATCCCGTTCCCGTATCCCGTTCCCGTATCCCGTTCCCGTATCACGTTCCCGTATGCCGTTCCCGTATCCTGTGCCCGTGTGCTGTTCCCGTATCCCGTCCCGTCTCCCGTATTCCCGTCTCCCGTTCCCGTCTCCCGTTCCCGTCTCCCGTTCCCGTATCCCGTTCCCGTATCCCGTTCCCGTATCCCGTTCTCGTATCCCGTTCCCGTATCCCGTATCCCGTTCCCGTATCCCGTTTCCGTATCCTGTTTCTGTATCTCGTTCCCGTATCCCGTTCCTGTATCCCGTACCAGTATCCCGTACCAGTATCCCGTTCCCGTTCCGTATCCCGTTCTTGTATCCCGTTCCCGTATTCCGTTCCCTTATCCCGTTCCCTTATCCCGTTCCTGTATCCTGTTCCCGTATCCTGTTCCCGTATCCTGTTCCCGTACCCTGTTCCCGTATCCTGTTCTCGTATCCTGTTCCCGTATCCTGTTCCCGTATCATGTTCCGGTATCATGTTCCCGTATCCCGTTACCGTATTCCGTATCCCGTTCCCGTATCCCGTTCCCGTATCCCATTCCCGTATCCCGTTCCCGTATACCGTTCCCGTATCCCGTTCCTATATCCCGTTCCCGTATCCGGTTCCTATATCCCGTTCCCGTATCCCGTTCCTGTAACCCGTTCCCGTATCCCGATCCCGTATCCCGTTCCCGTATCCCGTTCCCGTATCCCTCTCCCGTATCCCGTTCCCTATCCTGTTCCCGTATCCTGTTCCCGTATCGCGTTCCCGTATACCGTTCCGTATCCCATTCCCGTATCCCGTATGCCGTTCCCGTATCCAGTTCCCGTATCCCGTTCCCGTATCCCGTTCGCGTATCCCGTTCCCGTATACCGTTCCCGTATACCGTTCCCGTATCCCGTTCCCGTATCCCGTAACCGTTCCCGTATCCCGTTCCCGTATCCCGTTCCCGTTTCCCGTTCACGTATCCCGTATCCCGTTACCGTATCCCGTATCCCGTTCCCGTATCCCATTCCCGTATCCCATTCCCGTATCCCGTTCCCGTATACCGTTCCCGTATACCGTTTATGTATAGCGTTCCCGTATACCGTTCCCGTATACCGTTCCTATATCCCGTTCCCGTATCCTATTCCTGTATCCCGATCCCGTATCCCGTTCCCGTATCCCGTTCCCGTATCCCGTTCCCGTATCCCGTTCCCGTATCCCGTTCCCATATCCCTCTCCCGTATCCCGTTCCCTATCCTGTTCCCGTATCCTGTTCCCGTATCGCGTTCCCGTATACCGTTCCGTATCCCATTTCCGTATCCCGTTCCCGTATCCCGTTCCCGTATCCCGTTCCCGTATCCTGTTCCCGTATCCTGTTCCCGTATCCCGTTACCCTATCCCGTTCCCGTATCCCGTTTTCGTATCACGTTCTCGTATCCCGTTTCCCTATTCCGTTCCGTATTCCGTTCCCGTATCCCGTTCCCGTATCCCATATCCTGTTCCCGTATCCCATTCCGGTATCCCATTCCCGTATCCCGTTGCGGTAACCCGTTCCAGTATCCCGTATCGCGCTCCCACTCCAGTCCCCGTTCCCGTATCCCGTTTCCGTATCTTTTTTCCGTATCCCATTCCCGTATCACGTTCTCGTATCCCGTTCCCGTATCCCGTTCCCGTATCCCGTTCCCGTATCCCGTTCCCGTATCCCGTTCCCGTATCCCGTTCCCGTATCCCGTTCCCGTATCCCGTTCCCTTATCCCGTATCCCGTATCCCGTTCCCGTATCCCGTTCCCGTATCCCGTTCCCGTATCCCGTTCCCGTATCCCGTTCCCGTATCCCGTTCCCGTATCCCGTTCCCGTATCCCGTTCCCGTATCCCGTTCCCGTATCCCGTTCCCGTACCCCGTTCCCGTATCCCGCTCCCGTATCCCGTTCCCTATCCTGTTCCCGTATCCTGTTCCAGTGTCGCGTTCCCGTATACCGTTCCGTATCCCATTCCCGTATCCCGTATGCCGTTCCCGTATCCCGTTCCCTTATCCCGTTCCCTTATCCCGTTCCTGTATCCTGTTCCCGTATCCTGTTCCCGTATCCTGTTCCCGTACCCTGTTCCCGTATCCTGTTCTCGTATCCTGTTCCCGTATCCTGTTCCCGTATCCTGTTCCCGTATCATGTTCCCGTATCCCGTTACCGTATTCCGTATCCCGTTCCCGCATCCCGTTCCATTATCCCATTCCCGTATCCCGTTCCCGTATACCGTTCCCGTATCCCGTTCCTATATCCCGTTCCCGTATCCAGTTCCTATATCCCGTTCCCGTATCCCGTTCCTGTAACACGTTCACGTATCCCGATCCCGTATCCCGTTCCCGTATGCCGTTCCTGTATCCCTCTCCCGTATCCCGTTCCCTATCCTGTTCCCGTATCCTGTTCCCGTATCGCGTTCCCGTATACCGTTCCGTATCCCATTCCCGTATCCCGTATGCCGTTCCCGTATCCAGTTCCCGTATCCCGTTCCCGTATCCCGTTCCCGTATCCCGTTCCCGTATCCCTTTCCCGTATACCGTTCCCGTATACCGTTCCCGTATCCCGTTCCCGTATCCCGTAACCTTTCCCGTATCCCGTTCCCGTATCCCGTTCCCGTTTCCCGTTCCCTTATCCCGTATCCCGTTACCGTATCCCGTATCCCGTTCCCGTATCCCATTCCCGTATGCCGTTCCCGTATACCGTTCCCGTATACCGTTTCTGTATACCGTTCCCGTATACCGTTCCCGTATACCGTTCCTATATCCCGTTCCCGTATCCTATTCCTGTATCTCGATCCCGTATCCTGTTCCCGTATCCCGTTCCCATATCCCTCTCCCGTATCCCGTTCCCTATCCTGTTCCCGTATCCTGTTCTTGTATCGCGTTCCCGTATACCGTTTCGTATCCCATTTCCGTTTCCCGTTCCCGTATCACGCTCCCGTATCCCGTTCCCGTATCCCGTTCCCGTATCCTGTTCCCGTATCCTATTCCCGTATCCCGTTACCCTATCCCGTTCCCGTATCCCGTTTTCGTATCCCGTTCTCGTATCCCGTTTTCCTATTCCGTTCCCGTATTCCGTTCCCGTATCCCGTTCCCGTATCCCATATCCTGTTCCCGTATCCCATTCCGGTATCCCATTTTCGTATCCCGTTGCGGTAACCCGTTCCAGTATCCCGTATCGCGCTCCCACTCCAGTTCCCGTTCCCGTATCCCGTTTCCGTATCTTGTTTCCGTATCCCATTCCCGTATCCCGTTCCCGTATCCCGTTCCCGTATCCCGTTCCCGTATCCCGTTCCCGTATCCCGTTCCCGTATCCCGTTCCCGTATCCCGTATCCCGTATCCCGTTCCCGTATCCCGTTCCCGTATCCCGTTCCCGTATCCCGTTCCCGTACCCCGTTCCCGTATCCCGCTCCCGTATCCCGTTCCCTATCCTGTTCCCGTATCCTGTTCCAGTGTCGCGTTCCCGTATACCGTTCCGTATCCCATTCCCGTATCCCGTATTCCGTTCCCGTATCCCGTTCCCGTATCCCGTTCCCGTATCACATATCCTGATCCCGTTCCCGTATCCCGTTCTCGTATCCCGTTCCCGTATCCCGTTCCCGTATCCCGTTTCCTGATCCCGTTTCCGTCTCCCGTTTCCGTATCCCGTTTCCGTATCCCGTTTCCGTATCCCGTTTCCGTATCCCGTTTCCGTATCCCGTTTCCGTATCCCGTTTCCGTATCCCGTTTCCGTATCCCGTTTCCGTATCCCGTTTCCGTATCCCGTTTCCGTATCCCGTTACCCATCCCGTTCCCGTATCCCGATCCCGTATCCCGTTCCCGTATCCCGTTCCTGTATCCCTTTCCTGTATCCCGTTCCCGTATCCCGTTACCGTATCCCGTTACCGTATCCCGTTACCGTATCCCGTTACCGTATCCCGTTACCGTATCCCGTTACCGTATCCTGTTACCGTATCCCGTTCCTGTTCCCGTATCCCGTTCCTGTTCCCGTATACCTTTCCTGTTCCCGGATCCCGTTCCCGTATAACGTTCCCGTTCCCGTATCCTGTTCCCGTTCCTGTATCCCGTTCCCGTATCCCGTTCCCGTATAACGTTCCCGTATCCCGTTCCCGTATCCCGTTCCCGTATCCCGTTCCCGTATCCCGTTCCCGTATAACGTTCCCTTATAACGTTCCCGTATCCCGTTTCCTGATCCCGTTTCCGTATCCCGTTTCCGTATCCCGTTTCCGTATCCCGTTTCCGTATCCCGTTTCCGTATCCCGTTTCCGTATCCCGTTTCCGTATCCCGTTTCCGTATCCCGTTACCGAATCCCGTTACCGTATCCCGTTACCGTATCCCGTTACCGTATCCCGTTACCGTATCCCGTTACCGTATCCCGTTCCTGTTTCCGTATACCTTTCCTGTTCCCGTATCCCGTTCCCGTATAAGGTTCCCGTTCCCGTATCCTGTTCCCGTTCCTGTATCCCGTTCCTGTATCCCGTTCCCGTATCCAGTTCCCGTATCCCGTTCCCGTATCCCGTTCCCGTATCCCGTATCCCGTATCCCGTATCCCGTATCCCGTATCCCGTTCCCGTATCCCGTTCCCGTATCCCGTTCCCGTATCCCGTTCCCGTATCCTGTTCCCGTATCCCGTTCCCGTATCCCGTTCCCGTATCCCGTTCCCGTATTTCGTTCCCGTATCCCGTTCCCGTATCCCGTTTCCGTTCCCGTATCCCGTTCCCGTATCCTGTTCCCGGATCCCGTTCCCGGATCCCGTTCCCGGATCCCGTTCCCAGATCCCGTTCACGTATCCCGTTCCCGTATCCCGTTCCCGTATCCCGTTCCCGTATCCTGTTCCCGTATCCTGTTCCCGTATCCTGTTCCCGTATCCTGTTCACGTATCCTGTTCCCGTATCCCTTTCCCGTATCCTGTTCCCGTATCCCGTTCCCGTATCCCGTTCCCGTATCCCGTTCCCGTATCCCGTTCCTGTATCCCGTTCCCGTATCCTGTTCCCGTATCCCGTTCCCGTATCCCGTTCCCGTATACCGTTCCCTTATCCCGTTCCCTTATCCCGTTCCCTTATCCTGTTCCCTTATCCCGTTCCCTTATCCCGTTCCCTTATCCCGTTCCCTTATCCCGTTACTTTATCCCGTTACTTTATCCCGTTCCCTTATCCGGTTCCCTTATCCCGTTATCTTATCCCGTTCCCTTATCCCGTTCCCTTATCCCGTTCCCTTATCCCGTTCCCTTATCCCGTTCCCTTATCCCGTTCCCTTATCCCGTTCCCTTATCCCGTTCCCTTATCCAGTTCCCTTATCCCGTTCCCTTATCCCGTTACCTTATTCCGTTCCCTTATCCCGTTCCCGTATCCCGTTCCCGTATCCCGTTCCCATATCCCGTTCCCGTATCCCGTTCCCGTATCCTGTTCCCGTATCCCGTATCCAGTTCCCGTATCCCGTTCCCGTATCACGTTCCCCTATACTGTTCCTGTATGCCGTTCCCGTATCCCGTTCCCGTATCCCGTTCCCGTATCCCGTTCCCGTATCCCGTTCCCGTATCCCGTTCCCGTATCCCGTTCCCGTATCCCGTTCCCGTATCCCGTATCCCATTCCCGCTCCAGTTCCCGTTCCCGTTTCCGTTTCTGTATCCCGTTTCCGTATCCCGTTTCCGTATCCCGTTTCCTTATCCAGTTTCCTTATCCCGTTTCCGTATCCCGTTTCCGTATCGCGTTCCCGGATCCCGTTTCCGGATCCCGTTCCCGGATCCCGTCCACGTATCCCGTTCCCGTATCCCGTTCCTGCATCCCGTTCCCGTATCCTGTTCCCGTATCCTGTTCCCGTATCCCTTTCCCGTATCCTGTTCCCGTATCCCGTTCCCGTATCACGTTCCCGTATCCCGTTCCCGTATCCCGTTCCCGTATCCCGTTCCCTTATCCCCTTCCCTTATCGCGTTCCCTTATCCTGTTCCCTTATCCCGTTCCCTTATCCCGTTCCCTTATCCCGTTACTTTATCCCGTTACTTTATCCCGTTCCCTTATCCCGTTCCCTTATCCCGTTCCCTTATCCCGTTCCCTTATCCCGTTCCTAACCCCGTTCCGTTATCCCATTCCCTTATCCCGTTCCCTTATCCCGTTCCCTTATCCCGTTCCCTTATCCCGTTCCCTTATCCCGTTCCCTTATCCCGTTCCCTTATCCCGTTCCCATATCCCGTTCCCGTATCCCGTTCCCGTATCCTGTTCCCGTATCCTGTTCCCGTATCCCGTATCCAGTTCCCGTATCCCGTTCCCGTATCACGTTCCCCTATACTGTTCCTGTATGCCGTTCCCGTATCCCGTTCCCGTATCCCGCTCCCGTATCTCGTACACCGTTCCTATATCTCCTTACCATATCTAGTTCCCGTATCTCATTCCCGTATCCTGTTCCCGTATCTCGTTCCAGCATCCCTTTCTCGTGCTGAGTTTCCGTATCTTGTTGCCGTATTTCGTTCCCATATCTTCTTACCGTATGTCGTTCCCGTGTCGCAGTCTCTGCCAAAACATTTTAGCGGTTTACATGCCTGAAATATGTCAACCGGCTTCAACAAAATCACCCCGGGAGGGAGGTGCGACGTCAGCTAGCCATGCGCTCATTGATGAATTTGACTGCGGCAGTGTCAGTCTTTGACAAACTTAAGCGATGCTGTTTTATTCTACGAAATTATTTCGCAACGGTAGCGTCAGTAATCGTTTACGTTTGACTTCAGCATAAGTTACCTATGAGCGATTTACATAATATTTTAGGTGGATATAGGTCAGCAAGAACGGCGCTATTCGTCTGTGTAAATTTGCCGGTCAAGTTTGTTCTTGTTGTGGGTGTTACGGCGGTGTGAAGGATTAAATTGTCCAAAAATATTGCATTTCAACTTCAACTCCAAAATATTAGTCACACAGCTTTGAGTAACACATATAATTTGAAGACGGTAGCGCACACTGAAACTCAAACGTCTTCTCGTACTCTGTATTGGGCGTACACAGTGATAACAGCCGGTCGCCGTGACCGTCCTCGCCCGAATCCCCGCCGCGCCGCTCCCCGCTCCGCTCCGCTCCGGCCCACCGCCAGAGGCGGGTCACGTGACCCGGTGTCGGGTCAGCGGCCAAGGGCGGCGCCAGGCACGCGGCGCCCGGCGGTGCCAGGCAGCCGCCGCCCGTAACACCCCTCCCCCCTTAAACGAAACATGGCTCTTATTAGGGCAGTACACTGATACAGTGCAAAACACCAACTCAATGAACAGCACCGGAACACCCTCGTACTCCCCAACCTCCACCAAACTAACAATAGCACACACGTAACAAAAACACATCCGAGGCGGCCTCCAACCGTGCGACACCTACTCCTCTCCGATTCTCAGCCAGCCTGGCAGAAGGTGCAGCCGCTGCCGGCGGTGTTGCCACCACCGAGCCGCTCCCCCTCAGTTCCGTTATGGCGTTGCGGAGCTCCTTGGTTTCCAGCTCTCTCCTCGTCCTCTCCTCGTTGAGCGCCACCCAGAGGCGGTCCAGCTCAGGGTCCCTGGAGTCCATCTGAAAAGCTTTTATTGACTCATTACATGTTCCACCTCTTTGGCACACAATGACCTATGCATAAATCAGATATGAGCAAATACACAGTATACTATTACGTCTTGCACCAGAATACACACATCCCATATGCACGATCGAACTGAAGCACCAGATATCAGACCCCAGTTCTCTCAGTCTCCCGCCTGGTAACGCTCAGGCGGCCGCGAAACCCGCCCCGACCTCGTTATGTATGGCGCTGAGGGCACTACCTCCCTCTGAGCGTTCCTGGCCTGCCCATCCGGAGCTCCCTTGGTTCCCATCAGCAGCATGAAGGGCACATGTACGTTGTGCTGATGCCCCAAAGCGTCCCTCACCCTTCCCTCCCCCGGGACCTCACCGTCTCTGGACCGATTGCAAGGATCAGGAGAAGTCAACTGTGTCGGGTCGTTCAGTCGGGGGATGAACCACTTCAGGTCGTTGTGGTGTACACGGCGCGTCTTGCCATTCCCATCTTGCACTTTGTACGTGACCTCCTTTCCTGGTGTCCCTCGCTTATCGATGATGGTCACTGGCCCTTTGAACGGCAAGCCCAACTTCGGTTTTCCACCTACAGCAGCGGTGTAGTCACGTACCCATACTCTCGACCCTATGGAGTACGCAGTGTACCTCACCCTGCTATCATGGCGAACCGCCATTCGAGCAGCCGCTCTGGACGAAGCTGCCTTCACTTGTACAAACGCCTGTCTCATGGTTTTCAGCCGGCTGTTCAGGAACGTTTGGGCTGGCATTATAGCGTCAGCTGGACCGTAGACCACGTCCAGAGGTAGACGAGGCTCGAAGCCATGGATCAGATAGAATGGAGTGTACCCGGTGGTCTCATGGACAGACGAGTTGTAGGCCATCGCGTACGACCTGATACCCCCATCCCAATCGAGGCCCTGGCTGTCGATATATTTCGACACCATGTCTTTCAGCGTCCGCATGAAGCGCTCCACCATACCATCGCTCTGTGGATGATATGGTGTCGTCCTGGTCTTGTGGATGCCGAGCTTCTTGTACAGCTCCCGCATCATCAGCGACTCGAACTGGGCACCCTGATCCGTAGGAATTCGCTCGGGGACCCCAAGCTCCTGGATCCAGTGAAGGAGTTCCTCCATCACCGTCTCTGACTTCTGGTTTGGCATCGGAAAAATTCGCACAAACTTCGAGAAGTAGTCCATGACCACGAGAACGTATCTATTCCCCTTTGATGACACAGGCATCTCCGTGATGTCCATGGCTATCCTCTCGAAGGGCCGAGATGCGACCTCGGTGACCATCGGGGCCCGCCGCTTGGGCGCGGGCTTATACCGTCGCTGGCACAGCGTGCATGAGGCACAGAAGCCTCTGATGTCCTCATTCATCCCTGGCCAGACAAACCGAGCTTTTACCCGGGCGATAGTCCGTCTTCGTCCCATGTGCCCGCATGAAGGGTCATCGTGCGCCAGTCGGATGATCTCGGTCCGTATGGTCTGAGGTACGGCCGCCTGGAATTGCTGACCAGAGGCGACTCCGATTACCCCATTTCGAACCCGTACTTTGGTCCAGTGCTTCCTAAGCACGCTCCACCCTGCGAAATCTGATGGCTTAGGTATTTCCTTCTTCCCACACGCTTCTCTCAGCTCGGACAGTGTTGGATCGTCAGCCTGTGCCTTGGAGAGTGAATGAGGAAGGGTCTGGTCTTCTCCACTGTGCCCCGTGGCTGTTGGCCTTGTCGTGGTGGATGACGCTGATCCCACAGTCAGCTCGGAGAAAACAGCCGCCGGGACCAATGAGATTACCACCGCCTCAGGCGAACCGCCCCCCCCCCCCCCCCCCCCCGAGTGCACGGGCGAACCGCCCACTGCCGAGTTCGGCATCGTCTCCTCGCGCCGCCCATCTGCTGAGGCTGGAGGATGGCCAGCACTACCGCCCTGAGCTGAGGGTTCGTCGAATCTGATGCCGGCTGATACCTGTGGCGGCCTACGAGACAGTGCATCGGCATTCCCGTGCGTCACACCGCTGCGGATCCGGACCTTGAAGTCGAAGGAACTCAGCTCGACCGCCCATCGACCGCGACGTCCTGTGCCATCTCGCTCTACGGCGATCGATTCGGGAATGTTTGCCAGCGGCTTGTGGTCGGTCACCACTTCGAACCTAGCTCCTACAGTATACTGGCGGAAATGTCTAATGCCATGGACAATGGCCCAGAGCTCCTTGTCGTAAGTGGGCCACTTCGATTGTTGTTTCGTCAGCGCCTTGCTCTCGTACGCGATCACCTTTTCCACATCTCCAGTGCGCTCAGCTAGCACAACACCAACCGCTGAGTTACACGCGTCGGTGTACATGACGAACGTCCCTTCACATGTCGGCAGCGCCAATACAGGAGGTGATGCCAGGGTTGACTTCAGCCGCTCGAATGCGCTTCGAATGGGCTCTGACCATTTGATTCGTCCCTCCGCCACTGATGCGTCTCTGAGAGGCTTTGTGATCGCCGCGTATCCATGAATGAAACGTGCGTAATACCCGCACAGACCCAAGAAACTCTTCATTTCCTCTTCCGATACAGGCAGCGGCCAGGCCATGACCTTTTCCACGTTGTGTGGATCTGGACGGATCCCCTCCTCAGAGACGAGATGGCCAAGGAAGGTCACCTCTCTACGCGCGAATCGACATTTTTGTGCTTTGAGCTTCAACCTTGCCGCTCGGATCCGCCTGAAAACTTCCTGGAGTGTGGCTAAATGTTCTTCCTCAGTCCTATTGAACAGAATCACGTCATCCACGGGATAAGGAACTGGATAAGGAAACGGGATACGGAAACGGGATACGGGATTATCCCGTTCCCGTATCCCGTTCCCGTATCCCGTTCCCTATCCCGTTCCCGTATCCCGTTCCCGTATCCTGTTCCCGTATTCCCTTCCCGTATCCCGTTCCCGTATCCCGTTCCCGCATCCCGTTCCCGTATCCCGTTCCCGTATCCCGTTCCCGTATCCCGTTCCCGTATCCCGTTCCCGTATCCCGTTCCCGTTCCCGTTCCCGTATTCCGTTCCCGTATCCCGTTCCCGTATCCCGTATCCCGTTCCCGTATCCCGTTCCCGTGTCCCGTTCCCGTATCCCGTTCCCGAATCCCGTTCTCGTATCCCGTTCCGTACAACGCTCCCGTTCCCGTTCCTGTATCCCGTTCTCGTATCCCGTTCCCGTATCCAGTTTCCGTATCCCGTTCCCGTAACCCGTTCCCGTATCCTGTTCCCGTATCCCGCTCCCTTATCCCGTTCCCGTATCCCGTTCCCGTATCCCGTTCCCGTATCCCGTTCCCGTATCCCGTTCCCGTATCCCGTTCCCGTATCCCGTTCCCGTATCCCGTTCCCGTATCCCGTTCCCGGTTCCCGTATCCCGTTCCCGTATCCGTTCCCGTATCCGTTCCCGTATCCGTTCCCGTATCCGTTCCCGTATCCGTTCCCGTATCTGTTCCCGTATCCGTTCCCGTATCCGTTGCCGTATCCCGTTCCCGTATCATGTCCCCATATCCCGTTCCCATATCCCGTTCCCGTATCCCGTTACCGTATCCCGCTCCCGTATCTCATTCCCGTCTCCCGTTTCCTTATCCCGCTCCCGTATCCCGCTCCCGTATCTCGCTCCCGTATCCCGCTCCCGTATCCCGCTCCCGTATCCCGCTCCCGTATCCCGCTCCCGTATCCCGCTCCCGTATCCCGCTCCCGTATCCCGCTCTCGTATCTCACTCCCGTATCTCGTACACCGTTCCGATATCTCCTTACCATATCTAGTTACCGTATCTCATTCCCGTATCCTGTTCCCGCATCTCGTTCCAGCATCCTTTGCTCGTACCTAGTTTCCGTATGCCGTATTTCGTTCCCATATCTTCTTACCGTATCTCGTTCCCGTGTCGCAGTCTGCAAAAACATTTTAGCGGTTTGCATGCCTGAAATATGTCAACCGGCTTCAACAAAATCTCCCCGGGAGGGAGGTGCGACGTCAGCTAGTCATGCGCTCATTGATGAATTTGACTGCGGCAGTGTCAGTCTTGGGCAAACTTAAACGATGCTATTTTATTCGACGCAATTATTTCGCAACGTTAGCGTCGGTAATCGTTTACGTTTGACTTCAGCATAAGTTACCTATGAGCGATTTACATAATATTTTGGGTGGATATAGGTCAGCAAGAACGGTGCTATCCGTCAGTGTAAATTTGCCGGTCAAGTTTGTCCTCGTTTTGAGTGTTACGGTGGTGTGAAGGATTAAATTGTCCCAAAATATTGCATTTCAACTTCAACTCCAAAATATTAGTCACACAGCTTTGAGTAACACATATAATTTGAAGACGGTCGCTGCGCCTGCAAAATGATGCCCGGTTCAGCCTTCTACGTCGAACGGTTTCCGAGCACCAATTTAAATTCTGAATATGCCAATTTTATCATGGAAGTGGTCACAACTTTGCACGTGGCACGCGCATCGCTCTGGACGACACTCTATACGCAAAGCCAATCGATTATCTATCACATAGTGTTGCTCGCATATCGCTGCGACGCTCTGTTGCCGAGCAAGCGGCCGGGGAACCGCGCGAAACTTGCCCGTTTTTCGCGATTTCACAATGTCGCGTTTCCCATGTTAAACGAATGGCGCACGCGCACACGTGCCAACGCCGCACCGTCGGACGGATGGATACAAAAACTTGATACGACCTGTTGAATCACGGGACCCAAAAGTGCTGAAAAAATCACGTTCATAACTCATCAGACGGCTGCACAGGAACCGATTTAGGGCATCACTCCGGCGGCGGCGGCGGCGGCGGCGGCGGCGGCGGGTCATCTTTTAGGATTTATAATATAGAGACTAGATGGCCTTTATTGCGCGATGCGCAATTTATATAGCCAGCTTATTTATATATGCTAGCCGTTTCCAGTGCCCCGTATTCCGTATTCAGTATTCCGTATTCAGTATTCCGTATTCAGTATTCCGTATTCAGTATTCCGTATTCAGTATTCCGTATTCATTATTCCATATTCCGTATTCCGTATCTCGTTTCTCGTATTCCGTATTCTGTATTCCGTATTACGTATTACGTATTACGTATTACGTATTAAGTATTACGTATCCCGTTCCCGTTCCCGTATCCCGTATGCCGTATCCCGTTCCCGTATCCCGTTCCCGTATCCCGTTCCCGTATCCCGTATCTCGTTTCCCGTTTCCGTATCTCGTATCCCCTTCACGTATCCGATCCCGTATCCTTCATCCCGCTCCCGTATCCAGTTTCCGAAACCCCTTCCGGTTTCCCGTTCCGTATCCAGTTCCCGTATATCGCGTATATCCCGACATCTTATATCCCGTTCCCGTATCCCTTTTCCGTATTCTGATCCCGTATCCCGTATACCGTTCGCGTATCCGGGATACTTTAATCAGCTCCCGTATCCAGTTACCGTATCCCGTTCCCGTATCCCGTTCCCGTATCCCATTCCCGTATCCCGTTCCCGTATCCCGTTCCCGTATCCCGTTCCCGTATCCTGTATCCCGTTTCCGTATCCCGTTTCCGTATCCCGTTCCCGTATCCCGTTCCCGTATCCCGTTCCCGTATCCCGTTGTCATGTCCCGTTCCCGTATCCCGTTCCCGTATCCCGTTCTCGTATCCCGTTCCCGTATCCCGTGACCGTATGCCGTTCCCTGTTCCCGTATCCACTTCCCGTATCCCGTTCCGGTATCCCGTACTTGGATCCCGTTCTGGTATCCAGTTCCGGTATCCCGTTCCGGTATCCCGTTCCGGTATCCCGTTCCGGTATCCCGTTCCGGTATCCCGTTCCGGTATCCCCTTCCGGTATCCCGTTCCCGTATCCAGTTCATGTATCCCGTATACCGTTACTGAATCCCTTAATCAGCTCTCGTATCCAGATTCCGTATCCAGATTCCGTATCCCGTTCCCGTATCCCGTTCCCGTATCCCGTTCCCGTATCCCGTTCCCGTATCCCGTTCCCGTATCTCGTTCCCGTTCCCGTATTCCGTTCCCGTATCCCGTTCCCGTATCCCGTTCCCGTATCCTGTTAACGTACCCCGATCCCGTATCCCGTTCTCTTATCCCGCTCCCGTATCCCGCTTCCGTATCCCGCTCCCGTATAACATTCCCGTATCTCGCTCCCGTATCCCGCTCCCGTATCCCGCTCCCGTATCTTATTCCCGTATCTAGTACACCGTTCCGATATCTCCTTACCATATCTAGCTACCGCATCTTATTCCCGTATCCTGTTCCCGTATCTCGTTCCAGCATCCCTTTCTCGTACCCAGTTTCCGTATCTTGTTGCCGTATTTCGTTCCCATATCTTCTTACCGTATCTCGTTCCCGTGTCGCAGTCTCTGCCAAAACATTTTAGCGGTTTACATGCCTGAAATATGTCAACCGGCTTCAACAAAATCTCCCCGGGAGGGAGGTGCGACGTCAGCTGGTCATGCGCTCATTGATGAATTTGACTGCGGCAGTGGCAGTGTTGGGAAAACTTAACCGATGATATTTTATTCGACGCAATTATTTCGCAACGTTAGCGTCGGTAATCGTTTACGTTTGACTTCAGCATAAGTTACCTATGAGCGATTTACATAATATTTTGGGTGGATATAGATCAGCAAGAACGGCGCTATCCGTCTGTGTAAATTTGCCGGGCAAGTTTGTCCTCGTTTTGGGTGTTACGGCGGTGTGAAGCATTAATTGGTCCGAAAATATTGCATTTCAACTTCAACTCCAAAATATTAGTCACACAGCTTTGAGTGACACATATAATTTGAAGACGGTCGCTGCGCCTGCAAAATGGTGCCCGGTTCAGCCTTCTACGTCGAACGGTTTCCGAGCACCAATTTAAATCCTGAATATGCCAATTTTATCATGAAAGTGGTCACAACTTTGCACGTGGCACGCGCATCGCTCTGGACGACATCCTATAGGCAAGGTCAATCGATTATCTATCACATAGTGTTGCTCGCATATCGCTGCGATGCTCGGTTGCCGAGCAAGCGGCCTGGGAACCGCGCGAAACTTGCCCATTTTTCGCGATTTCACAATGTCGCGTTTCCCATGTTAAACGAATGGCGCACGCGCGCACGCGCCGACACCGCACCGTCTGTCGGATCGTCACCAAAACTTGATACGACCTGTTGAATCACGAGTCTCAAAAGTCCTGAAAAAATCACCCTCATAACTCATCAGACGGCTGCACAGGAACCGATTTAGGGCGTCACTCCGGCGGCGGCGGCGGGTCATCTTTTAGGATTTACTAGATGGCCTTTATTGCGCGATGCGCAATTTATATAGCCAGCTTATTTATATATGCTATCCGTTTCCAGTGTCCCGTATTCCGTATTCAGTATTCCGTATTCAGTATTCCGTATTCAGTATTCCGTATTCAGTATTCCGTATTCAGTATTCAGTATTCAGTATTCCGTATTCAGTATTCCGTATTCAGTATTCCGTATCCAGTATTCCGTATTCCGTATTCAGTATTCCGTATTTATTATTCCGTATTACATATTCCGTATCTCGTTTCTCGTATTCCGTATTCTGTATTCTGTATTCCGTATTCCGTATTACGTATTACGTATTACGTATCCCAACCCGTTCCCGTATCCCGTATCCCGTATCCCGTTACCGTATCCCGTTACCGTATCCCGTTACCGTATCCCGTTACCGTATCCCGTTACCGTATCCCATTACCGTATCCCGTTACCGTATCCCGTTACCGTATCCCGTTGCCGTATCCCGTTACCGTATCCCGTTACCGTATCCCGTTTCCCCGTTCCTGTATACTGTTACCGTATTCCGTTCCCGTATCCCGTTCCCGTATTCCGTTCCCGTATCCAGTTCTCGTATCCCGTTCCCGTATCCCGTTCCCGTATCTCTTTTCCGTATCCCGTTCCCGTATCCCGCATCCCATTTCCTTATCCCGTTCCTGTATCCCGTTCCTGTATCCCGTTCCTGTATCCCGTTCCTGTATCCCGTTCCCGTATCCCGTTGCCGTATCCTGTTCCCGTATCCCGTTCCCGTATCCCGTTCCTGTATCCCGTTCCTGTATCCCGTTCCCGTTCCCGTATCCCGTTCCCGTTTCCCGCATCCCGTTCCCGTATCCCATTCCCGTATCCCGTTCCCGTATCCCGTTCCCGTATCCCGTTCCCGTATCCCGTTCCCGTATCCCGTTCCCGTATCCCGTTCCCGTATATCGTTTCCATATCCCGTTCCCGTATCCCGTTCCCGTATCCCGTTCCCGTATCCCGTTCCCGTATCCCGTTCCCGTATCCCGTTCCCGTATCCCGTTCCCGTATCCCGTTCCCGTATCCCGTTCCCGTAACATGTTTCCGTTTCTGTATCCCGTGCCCGTATCCCGTATACTGTTCCCCTATCCTGTTCTCGCATCCAGTTCCCATACCCCGTTCCCGTATCCCGTTCCCGTATCCCGTATCCCGTTCCCGTATCCCGTTCTCGTATCCCGTTCCCGTATCCCGTTCCCGTATCCCGTTCCCGTATCCCGTTCCCGTATCCCGTATCCCGTTCCCGTATCCCGTTCCCGTATCCCGAATCCCGTTCCCGTATCCCGTATCCCGTTCCCGTATCCCGTTGGAGTATCCCGTATCTCGTTTCCCGTTTCCGTATCTCGTATCCCCTTCACGTATCCGATCCCATATCCTTTATCCCGCTCCCGTATCCAGTTTCCGAAACCCCTTCCGGTTTCCCGTTCCGTATCCAGTTCCCGTATATCGCGTATATCCCGACATCTTATATCCCGTTCCCGTATCCCGTTTCCGTATTCTGATCCCGTATCCGGCATATCGTTCGTGTATCCGGGATACTTTAATCAGATCCCGTATCCAGTTACCGTATCCCGTTCCCGTATCCCGCTCCCGTATTTCATTCCCGTATCTCGTACACCGTTCCGATATCTCCTTACCATATCTAGTTCCCGTATCTCATTCCCGTGTCCTGTTCCCGTATCTAGTTCCAGCATCCCTTTCTCGTACCCAGTTTCCGTATCTTGTTGCCGCATTTCGTTCCATATCTTATTACCGTATCTCGTTGCCGCATCGCAGTCTCTGCCAAAACATTCTAGCGGTTTAAATGCCTGAAATCTGTCAACCGGCTTCCGCAAAATCTCTTCGCGAAGGAGGTGCGACGTCAGCAAGTCATGCGCTCATGGATGAATTTGACTGAAGCAGTGTCAGCCTTGGGCAAAATAAGTCACCACCTGCTGTCCGCCGCGCAGCACGGATATCGCCGGCGGCATTCCACTGAGACCGCTCTTAGTGTCATAACCGATAGAGTATTGAGAGCTATGGACTGTGGTGAAATATCGGTGCTTGTACTATGTGATTTATCTAAATGCTTTGATGTTGTGCCGCATGATTTGCTCCTTAAAAAGCTAGCTCTGTACGGTATAGACACTTTCTGGTTCTCCAACTACCTCGCCGACCACACGCAGCAGGTGCAGATACGTCGGCGAGACGGCAGCGCAACCCTGTCACGGACCAAGCCCAATACCATTGGAGTGTACCAGGGCGGCAGCCTCAGCTGCGTGCTGTTCATGTTGTTTGCCAATGATCTTAGCTTGTATGCGCCTGAGTCGGTAACCACTGTACAGTTTGCGGACGACACGCAAATCCTTTTAACCGGCAAGAAACACGACATTCACCAGTTGATCCGTACCATGGAGGACACGCTAGAATTGATGTACCGTTGGTTCAGTACACATGGGATGAAGCTGAACGCTGACAAAACCCAGATGTTAGTGCTAGGAACTCCGGCTATGCTACGCACTATGCCCGAGGTTAGGATCCGTTTCTGTGGCGCAGACATCATTGAAAGTAAAGTGGTGAGGAACCTAGGACTCGAAATGGACCGCCATCTTAACTACCAGGCCCACATAGATCGGCTTACACAGCGATGTAACGGTGCCCTGATCGCACTGAGTCACGCCCGACATGTCATACCCCGATCCGCACTGAAGCCCATCGTGCAGTCGCTTGCGGTGTCGATTGTCCGCTACTGTATATCTGTATATGGAACGTGTGGCGAGACCCAGCTTCACCGAGTGCAGAAGATTCTGAATTTTTGTGCTCGTGTTGTATGCGGTAGGCGCAAACGTGAGCATGTGACGGATGCGTTCCGTGACCTCAGGTGGTTCGATGCCAGAGAACTCGTTAGGTACCATCGATTGTGTGCTGTACATGACGTGATGACAGACCAGCCAGAGGCTTTAATGGCTACCTTTGGACTGGCTGCCAACCAGAAACACGACCACAATACCAGACGAGCTGGTGATATCACACTGCCGCGTATTAGAACTGAAGCCGGACGACGCAGGCTGTGTTACGGTGCTGTGCAGGATTACAACCAACTACCAATTGCGACCCACCACGCTGGATTCCGGCAGCGCCTGCGCGAGTGTATTCTGCGTCAGACGTAGACTGAGCTGCCCAACGCGATATGCGCTATTTTAACATTATCTCTTTGCTTATGGCTTGAAGCGTGTTTCTGGCCGGCTGGCACTCGGGTGATTATAGTGTATCCATTATATGTTTTAGTGTACTGACTCGCAAAGGTGAAAAGCCATGCATGTTGTGGACCCATTGTTTAATACACTATCTGTATCTGTATCTGTATCTGTAAATTAAACGATCGCAGTGTGTGGTAGTATTACATAATATACACGCATTATAAATGACTCACGATAATATCTGTACCTACCACGAGCGAGCCGGGCGTTACGTTATTGCGGGCGGCAGCTATCGCCGGGGGCAGACTACGCAAGCCAACGAGCCCGACGTTACGTTATTGCGTGAGGGAGCTATCGCCGGCCGCCGGCCGGCGCCCGACTGGCGCATAGCTTCGGTAATCGTTTACGTTTGACTTCTGCATAAGTTGCATATGAGCGATTAGCAAAATATTTTGGGTGGATATAGGTCAGCAAGAACGGCGCTACCCGTCTGTGTAAATTTTTCGGTCAAGTTTGTCCTTATTTTGGGTGTTACGGCGGTGTGAAGCATTAAAGGGTCCAAAAATATTGCATTTCAACTTGAACGCCAAAATATTAGTCTCACAGCTTTGAGTAACAAATAGAATTTGAAGAGGGTCACTGCGCCTGTAAATTGGTGCCCCGATCAGCGTTCTACGTTGAACAGTTTCCGAGCACCAATTTAAATCCTGAATAGGCCAATTTTATAATTAAAGTGGTCACAACTTTGCACGTGGCACGCGCATTGTTCTCAACAACATTTTATACGCCAGGCCAATCGATTATCTATCACATAGTGTTGCTCGCGTACCGCTGCGACTCTTGGTTGCCGAGCAAGTGACCGGGGAACCGCGAGGAACTTGCCCGTTTTTCGCGATTTCCGAATGTCGCGTTCCCCATGTTAAACGAATGGCGCACGCGCGCACGCGCCGACACCGCACCTTTGGTCTTATTAAGCTGAAAATTGAATACGACCTGTTGAATCACGGAACCCAAAATTCCTGAAAAAATAACTCTCATAACTCATCAGACGACTGCACAGGAACCGATTTAGGGCGTCACTCCGGCGGCGGCGGCGGCGGCGGCGGCGGCGGGTCATCTTTTAGGATTTATAATATAGAGATAATATAGAGATAGGGATTATTTATTATTTATTATTCATTATTTATTATATATGTATTATTCCATGTAGAGCTAATGAACGTCGTTTGCCCGATTGCTCATGTGATATACGGTGATAGTTACCTACGTATCCATAGTGCAGAGCTACGATATTATAGTCATACATCGCTGATATATGATATATCGCTCACTTGATAGCTAATAAGGCTCTGAGAGCCTCTCTTACAAAGCAAGTGTAAAAAATCCACGCTCACTTCATATGAAAGGTGATGGCCTATCTAAGATGGTAACACAATGAGGCCCTGTGTTCCCAAGTATGTCACTGATGCTGCATCAGATTGTATGCGCTAATTCAAATCAATATGTACCGCACTGCTAAGCAGTATAACGAGCTTGCCATCAACCGAGGAGTGTCCGGTATGTCCCAGAGGCTCTTTAAGTCACACGTCCGCAGGTCGCTTTGCAGCACCGAGTAACTGTAGATTGTCTGCTCGATTGACTGTCTCGAATGAGTCTATGTAAATGTGTGTTTAAGGTAGAATTGTGCATAGAGTCTAAGCCTGCAGTGCAGTGGCAGATTAGATGAACGATTAGTCATGTAAAGTCATGTATATGAACCACGTCTGCCTTCTATGTGGCGAGGGTTTAAGAATAACCCAATCAATTGTGGAGAGACCCGATGATGTATACAATACAATATACAATATTTAAACTCCTGTTTGGAGGAGGAGCTTGTCGGTGGTAATCACACTCTGTGCAGCAGAGAAAGACAGCTGCGCATCTCAGACAGTAGTATCTCAGCGTATCTCAGCAGCAGAGAAAGACAGCTGCGCATCTCAGACAGTAGTATCTCAGCGTATCTCAGCAGCAGAGAAAGACAGCTGCGCATCTCAGACAGTAGTATCTCAGCGTATCTCAGCAGCAGAGAAAGACAGCTGCGCATCTCAGACAGTAGTATCTCAGCGTATCTCAGCAGCAGAGAAAGACAGCTGCGCATCTCAGACAGTAGTATCTCAGCGTATCTCAGCAGCAGAGAAAGACAGCTGCGCATCTCAGACAGTAGTATCTCAGCGTATCTCAGCAGCAGAGAAAGACAGCTGCGCATCTCAGACAATAGTATCTCAGCGTATCTCAGCAGCAGAGAAAGACAGCTGCGCATCTCAGACAGTAGTATCTCAGCGTATCTCAGCAGCAGAGAAAGACAGCTGCGCATCTCAGACAGTAGTATCTCAGCGTAACTCAGCAGCAGAGAAAGACAGCTGCGCATCTCAGACAATAGTATCTCAGCGTATCTCAGCAGCAGAGACAGACAGCTGCGCATCTCAGACAGTAGTATCTCAGCGTATCTCAGCAGCAGAGAAAGACAGCTGCGCATCAGTGATCATATCATGTGTGTCGCAGTTACCGACTCTACTTGCAAAGGTGTTCAGTACATAATTTCCATCTGCACCGGCTGGGCCGGGCCGAGCAGGGCCACGTCAAGTTAACGATCTGTCTACACAGCATGCGCTGGCGTGCACTGATGTCACTATAGAAGTAAATAGAAGCAAATTCACTATAGAACACGTAGGATACCAGAGCTTCTTGAATCACGCCAAAGCTGGTTCAAAGTTGTTGATACTCATCAGACACGAATTTCATCCAAAATCGTTGCTTTGACCTGTCCCACGATTGCGCGTGCCACGCGCTGTGATACCATACCTATCAGAATGTCTCGTAACAAAAACGAAATGTATTCGATAGACTTATCCAATGGTAAATTACCGAACATGTTCGGTTCAATGGTATAATATGGAATCATAAGCTTGGAATAATACGGAATAATAAATGGAATAATAATGGAAATGGAATAATAAGCTTCTGAAAGCGTTTGACGGTCGAATGAGGTCGCGTCGGGCTGGGTCAAGTTCACAATTTGTCTGCACAGCGAGAAACTTCGCGAGAAACACTGGCTCAATAATGAGCCAGAAATATCTCCCAATAAGCTTTCATAACAGCTCAGTTCACAGCGTGTTTCCGTTCTAGGTTGTACCTTTTTGTCATTTTTCAACAGCGAGACTCTGCGTTTGGATTGGTTTCAGCGCCATCTATAACATACACCAGCGCCATCTACAGATTAGACGCTCTCACTTGATTCGTCCCGTCAAAATGCCACCATTCGCGGCCCAGTCGAGAGCGTATGGCAAATCAAATGCAACCATATTTCAACCATTTTATTCCATGCTATCAGGCATGTTGCACAAAATTAACTGCAAATTATATATGTTGCATTACATTTCTCTTGTTGTTTACTCATTTCAAGAAAATCGCACGTTCTTTATCATCGTAACTGGCATTTGCCATACTCTCCGACTTGTTTATCTCGTTCAGAGTAAGAAGGGCTCTCACGGGCTGTCACATGTTATCACATGTCACATGTTAAGAAGGGCTCTCACGGACTGTCACATGCGTTCAGCGGTCTTCCATGTACACTGACAGCGCGAAAAAGCCGCAACCTGTCCCGCACCGACCACCCGCCAACCTCCCACTGCCCCCATCTGTCGCCCCCGCCAGCCTCCCACTGCCCCCATCTGTCGCCCCCGCCAGCCTCCCACTGCCCCCATCTGTCGCCCCCGTCAGCATCCCACTGCCCCCATCTGTCGTCCCCGCCAGCCTCCCACTGCCCCCATATGTCGCCCCGCCAGCCTCCCACTGCCCCCATCTGTCGCCCCCGCCAGCCTCCCACTGCCTCCATCTGTCGCCCCCGTCAGCCTCCCACTGCCCCCATCTGTCGCCCCGCCAGCCTCTCACTGCCCCCATCTGTCTTCCCCGCCAGCCTCCCACTGCCCCCATCTGTCGCCCCCGTCAGCCTCCCACTGCCTCCATCTGTCGCCCCCGCCAGCCTCCCACTGCCCCCATCTGTCGCCCCGCCAGCCTCCCACTGCCCCCATCTGTCGCCCCGCCAGCCTCCCACTGCCCCCATCTGTCGCCCCCGCCAGCCTCTCACTGCCCCCATCTGTCGCCCTCGCCAGCCTCCCACTGCCCCCATCTGTCGCCCCCGTCAGCCTCCCACTGCCCCCATATGTCGCCCCCGCCAGCCTCCTACTGCCCCCATCTGTCGCCCCGCCAGCCTCCCACTGCCCCCATATGTCGCCCCCGCCAGCCTCCCACTGCCCCCATCTGTCGCCCATACGTCCCGGCTCCAGTTGAGCGGAACTCGCGCTCTGTCGTCGATAGATGGCGTCATCCCTGGCCGCTCTGCTGCCCAGGCGCACGTGGCCGTCCGTCCTCCGTCTGCTACTCCTGCACGAGTCGGCTGCGACACCGTCTGCATACAAACTGGCCGGTGCACACGAACCGGCGGAGGCCGCGGACACCGACTGCCCCCCCCCCCCCCCCCTCCCTCGCCGGGGAGAGGACAGATCGGACCCTGTCTCCGGCCACGACTCGGCGACATTTCCCTTGCAGATGCGGCGACTTCGACCTGATCGCCGTCGATACTGAGTGGTGAGCCTGGTCAGGCGGTCAGGCCGGCTACAACAGCCGTCCTGAGTTGGAGTGGTCGTGACCCCTGTGTGAGACCGGCTCCACACCCTGTGATGACTGGCCCCTCACCCACGTGTTTGCCGGCCCCACATCCCTGGGTTGGGCCGGCTCCGCTGTGTTGGTCGGACCCCACACCCACGTGTTTGCCGGCCCCACATCCCTGGGTTGGGCCGGCTCCGCTGTGTTGGTTGGACCCCTCACCCACGTGTTTGCCGGCCCCACAGCCCTGGGTTGGGCCGGCTCCGCTGTGTTGGTTAGACCCCTCACCCACGTGTTTGCCGGCCCCACATCCCTGGGTTGGCCCGGCTCCGCTGTGTTTGCCGGCCCCATATCCCTGGGTTGGGCCGGCTCCGCTGTCTTGGTCGGACCCCACACCCACGTGTTTGCCGGCCCCACATCCCTGGGTTGGCCCGGCTCTGCTGTGTTTGCCGGCCCTACATCCCTGGGTTGGACCGGCTCCGCTGTGTTGGTCGGTCCCCACACCCACGTGTGTGCCGGCCCCACATTCCTGGGTTGGGCCGGCTCCGCTGTGTTGGTCGGACCCCTCACCCACGTGTTTGCCGGCCCCACATCCCTGGGTTGGGCCGGCTCCGCTGTGTTGGTCGGACCCCACACCCACGTGTTTGCCGGCCCCACATCCCTGGGTTGGGCCGGCTCCGCTGTGTTGGTCGGACCACTCACCCACGTGTTTGCCGGCCCCACATCCCTGGGTTGGGCCGGCTCCGCTGTGTTGGTTAGACCTCTCACCTACGTGCTTGCCGGCCCCACATCCCTGGGTTCGGCCGGCTCCGCTGTGTTGGTCGGACCCCTCACCCACGTGTTGGATCCTTGGTGTACCATGTTCCTGTATGGGACCATTGCGAACCAACCCACACCGCCACGCAGGGACTCGTCTAAGGAAATTTGACTGCGGGGCAGACTGAACCCTCGCCCTACGGGAGTTTTTTTTTCACCTTCGCCCTACGGGGGAGGGGGTTCTAAAAAGACCCCTGTTAACTTCCAAACCAAGCAACATAGAGCAACGTGGTAAGAACCAAAATGTTGCCCGTCATGTTTGGAATCTAACGGTATGCAAATTTGTAAGTTGCGGGTCAACGAGTGACCTTCCAAGTCAAGTAAATGACCTCGATCTACCACGTCCAGAACAGCGATTTTGCACTGTCAGAAAACCTCAAAATTACAAATTGGTAAATGTAAATAAGAAGGCATGTTTCTAGACCAGTGTTGTCTCAGAAATACAGAAAAGGTAATTATTTGTTCGGATCTGGTAAAAAAAGCACCACAAAATTGTTAAAAAAAACGACGTCATGAGTTTCTTACACTTTCTTACACAACTCCCGTAGGAGAGGGGCGAGGGGAGCCATCACTCAGTCAAAAATAGAGATATTGCTTTGAAATTTGGTTTGGGTATTGTCCATACTCAGTTCTCTCACATATATTCCGTTTTTTAACATCTTTGAAAAATTTGCTTTTGTGGTGATTTAAAAAAACACGTTTTTGTTCATTTTAAGGGTCAAAAACCCAAAATTTCGCAAATCCGAGATTGCCATTTTAACCCTCGCCCTACGGGGGGGGGCTGACAGGCCCCTGAGGTTTTTCTTGAATAACTTTTTACACATACAGTGCATCGTGCTGAAATTTTCGGTAGCTGAGTTTACAACAATTATACGTATGCTCTAAAAAAAAATTGAAATTGGTTAAGTAGTTTGGGAGATAATAATTTTTGATGACGTCATGTTGGTGGAAAACGATAAATATTTGAAAAATAGTAAACAACAGAGTTTTAAAGGAAATTGCAAACGCAATTCACCAAAGATACAAAATGGCATTCTCTTGCAAATGGCAATCTCTGATTTGCAAAGTTTTGGGTTTTTGATCCTTAAAATAAAATAAAACTGATATTTTTTAAAAAATCCCCACAAAATCAAAATTTTCAGAGATGTTAGAAAAACCGGAATATATGTGAGAGAACTGAGTATGGACAATATCCATACCAAATTTCAAAGCAAAATCTTCATTTTTGACTGAGTGATAGCTCCCTAAGTTTAAGAAACTGATGACGGCATTTTTGTAAATTACCTTTTTTGACTTTTTTTGACAAGATACGGAAAACAAAATTACCTTTTCTGTATTTCTGAGCCAAAACTGGTTAAAAAAAATGCCTTTTTATTTACATTTATCTATTTCTAATTTTGAGGTTTTCTGAAGAGCAAAATCGCTGTTCTGGACGTGGGAAATCCGAGGTCATTCACTTGACCTGGAAGGTCACCCGTTAACCTGAAACCTAAAACTCGCATACTGTTAGATTCCTCTCATGACAGGCAACATGCTGGATCTTACCGCATTGCTCTAAGTTGCTTGGTTTGGAAGTTAACAGGGGGGGCTGTCAGCCCCCCCCCCCCGTAGGGCGAAGGTGAAAAAAGCTCCCGTATGGCGAAGAGAATAAATTTGATATCTTTTCTGAATTGCGTTTGCAATTTGCTTCAAAATTATGTTTTCTACGATTTTTAAAACATTTATCGTTTTTCCACCAGCATGACGTCATCAAAACATCATTATCTCCCAAATTGCTCGACTAATTTCAATGCAATTTTCACGGAATACGTATAATTGTTGTAAACTCAGCTACCAAAAATTTCAGCACGATTCGCCGTATGTGTAAAACGTTATGCAAGAAAAACCTCAGAGGGGGAGTCGTTTTAGGACCACCCGTAGGGCGAGGGTTAAGATAACTTATTTTAATTTCACCCGTTCTTGTCCACGAACAGTCACACTTACTCTGGTTTTTCCCTAGTCGATTGATATAGTTAAAACGGGCAGTAATGTTCATAAAATGAATAGTTGTGCATTCAAACAATTATGTTCAGATGATTGATGAGCAGCCAAATTGTACATTGTTATATTTTGATTTGGAAAATTAACCCACCATTGACTGGGGGACGTTTAACACCACCCACGCGTGTTTGGAAATACCAACAAGTTAAGGAGAAGGTTAGTATTTAGGGAGACATAAGTCAGTCAAAAATATGGATATTGCTTTGATTTGTTTGGGGGGCATCGTCCATACTTGGGTCTCCAATATATATTCCGGTTTTTGAATATATGAAGAATAAAAAATTTATTTTGGGATGAAAATTGTTTTTTGGGGGAACAATTTCCACAAAATCAAACTTTTCAAACATATTCAAAAACCGGAAGATATATTTGAGAACCAAGTATGGACGATGCCCCCCCAAACAAACAAACAAACAAACAAACAAACAAACAAAAAATCAAAGCAATATCTATATTTTTGACTGACTTATGTCTCCCTAAGTACCAGCCTCCTCCTTAACTTGGTTGCTATTTCCAAACACGCCTCCCCACCCCTCCCGACGAACTTTCGCAATAGCTAAAACAAAACAAATAGCGCTATCAACATGAAACTTTAAGCAATTTTTTTCTCACATCAATTGAACGTCTTCTGTGCAAAAATGAAGCAATTTCGTCGAACAATCTTTGCGATATAGCGCATTTAGTGGTGTCACTACACACGAGTTTGGCGAAAAAATCAGCTAAAATGTAACAGACCGTACTAAGGTCATATTTTGATAAAAATGCAATCAAAAACCTCAAAAGATTTTTTTTTTAAATAGCATGGGCTACAAAAGTGATATCTCGGAGCTTTTAAATTTAGGTTTTTGCCCACTCCTCACCCCCCCCCCCCCCGCCAAAAAAAAACACAAATCCCTTTTTTTTAGATATTTATTTTAAAAAAAACGTGAAATATAAAACAGAAAAACGCATGGGAAATTCATTTAAAAAAAAATGTAAAACAATATCACCATTTGTGACCGACTTGTGGCTTCTAAAGTACTTTGGTAACTCATGACGTTTTTGTAATGTTATTTATGACCGGGTGCGAACAAATTAACGTCACCGCTGCATTTCTGAGGTAAAACTGGTCCAGAAACATGTTTTTTTTATATTTATCAATTTCACATTTTGACCTTATGAGACCTGACCGTGACCTGAGTTTTACACTAACTTCACTTAAATGAAGTCGGGTGGTAAAATGACTATCACTATCGAATTATACGTGTAAAATAACCCATAAAACATATTTTGCATGACTTTCGTAAATATTTTGCACATGGTGGCCTTTTGTGACATTGATCTTGCCTTGACTTTTGCCAACAATCTTGTTTTAGCTCATGCGGGATGTGTATTATACCTTTGAAAGCACTTTGGGTGATCATGGTCGCAATCGAAGGCTTTGGATGGAAAGTACTTATGTCCCATACACTTAAATACCACGATTTTGACCTTTGACCTGACCGTGACCTGACATGTGACCTCAATGTGAACCTTTTGAGTATGCTTTAGATGTGTTGCGCGTCTCGCTGCAATCATTGGTTCGGAAGATCCCCCTCCCCCCCCCCCCAGTCAATGGCGTTCGGCTGGGACCCCCATGGCAAGGGCGGGTTAATTGTGTTGATAGATGACAGCCAGAATGGACCAGTGTGGCTAAATTTCCAAATTTAGCTTGAAAATGACATCTGTACCTACATGAAATATACATCATAATTTAAAAATGCCTACATAACTATTAACTATTATCACTATTGGCGTTCCTTGCAGGAAGGTGCAAATGAATATGACATGACATCATTCATTAGTCATTTACTTGGGTTAAGGTTTTGGAGTAATGTCCAACACTATTCCATGCTTTTTCCAGTTCATCTAAGTTCCAAAATATATGCTGAAAACTGGGTAAGTGAATATCTTTAAAGGGAATGTTTCACCTTTGTATTGGTTTGTAACTGAGATAGCCATTATCTTTGGCCGTTATTAAAATGTCGAAAATACTAAGGTCATTTTCCCCCAAACTTAGCCGTTTTTAAGCAATTTAACCCGCGCCGTGCCGGGGGTGTTTAGACACCCCCCCTCAGGTTTTTCGAGGATAGCTAAAAAACGGCGGCGCTGCGCGCCGCCGTTTTTTAACACAGCTGTTCGGGCATCAATTGCGCACATTATGTATGCAAAAAATACATCGGGTCATCTCAGGTCAGGTCACCAGACCAGGTCACGTGACCCCACCTCCAAAAAAAACTTGTGGTCGTACCACAGTCACAGTTTTTAGATGATCGGTTTTATACTTACAGGATTTTATAAGGTCATATGTATCTACAATTTGTTTATCTTGAATTTTTTTATATCAGCGACCTAAGGTCGGGTCAATTTCGTGACCTCCCCATTATAAGTCAATGGGGAAATATTCAAATGCTTTCTATTCCAAAGATACGCAAGATATCAGTCTAATTCCTTCTGGATCATGTTATTATAGGCCATTCTTGATGAACTAGGTGCCATTTTTGTTCACTGACCCCTACAGGGTCAGCCGAGGTCATCCGAGGTCACCAACAGTTGTATGTCAATAACTCTCGACATAATGACGATATAGAAGTGAAACCGACACAAATGTGTTTGACTCGTCGAGGTACATCTTCCCATATGCAACATGACATACTTGGGTCACCACATGACCTTGACCTTAGGTCAAATTGTTAAGTTAACTTAACAAGGTCACCGTATATATCACTCAAAGCGCCTTGACAAGATAAACACAATGGCGTAAAGATTTTTCCGTTATCTTTATTAAGTAAAAAGTTAATAGCAAAAAACGATTTAGCAAAAAAACTGATTTTTTTCTTTTTGACCTCTGGAGCCTCAAATATGGACCTGAGATCAAATCTGAGGACACCTTAGCGATTACAAATTTCACTGGCTGGCGTTTGCTTTTTTCCGTTTCTTTCTAACTATCATCGTTTCTGAGATATATGGGAATTTCTGGAGCAATGTCCTAAAGCAGGAAAATTTGACCTTTGATGACCTCTGGTGACCTCAATATTGGCTTAAGGAAAAAAAATATCTTGAGTACTTTCGAATGTGCTTCTCGAGAGATTTCGAACACGCTTTTCTGCGTCTTTCTAGCCCTTTTAGTTTTCGAGTTGGAGGGGGTCTAAACACCCCCCCCCCCCCCGGCACGGCGAAGTTGGCGCCGAGCACCGGCACGGCGCGGGTTAATTTATAATTTGCGAAATGGGGTCTAGGCTAGTGCCGCCGCTGATTGGCTGACAGCCACTTTCCCAGCCAATCCCATTTTGTCAGCCAATCAGCGGTCAATAATGACGTCATCATCCCAAATTTATAACCCTGATTTGCATAAAGTAATCCCCGGACTTGACCCACTTCCTTGTCCAAATGGGGGGGGGGGGATTGAAGCCACCTCAACTGAATAGGATCCTACATCCCTAGCCTATAGCTCAATAATGACGTCATCAACCCAAATTTAAAACCCTGATTTGCATAAAGTAAAGTGACTTTTCGAAATAAAGAATATCACCATCGTTTTCAGCAACACTTACTCCATAATTTCGACTACAACCAGTGTATATTTGGCAAATTTCAGAAAGGTGAAACACTCCCTTTAAGCTGTGCGATTTTCAAAGATGGGATCAATTCGGCAAAACTAGCAGTGATATAAAAAAAACTAAGCAGTGTCATATAAAAATGTGCATGCTTTTATTGAGAAATATGCCTATTTGGCCTGCGTCGGTTTCCGCTACTGTGTGTTTTCTTTCATTGTCAGCATCTCTCAGTGATCATGCTACTTGTCATCGAAAGCTTTGGTAATACCTATAATATAAAACATCGTTTGAGTTCTTATTGTCATTTTACACCATCTGTCATGGATCAGTTACAATAACTACATATGTATTGTATATGTCATGTGTGTGCATCTGGTCGTATGGCCTATAACAGGGGTGTAGGCTGTAGCTTCTCCAGAAAAGTTGGGGGGGGGGGTGGGGTGGAGCTGGAAAAAATCGCTTAAAGTACCATGACAATCCACGCAAATACAGATTAATCCCCGGACTTGACCCACTTCCTTGTCCAAATGGGGGGGGGGGGTTGAAGCCACCTCAACTGAATAGGATCCTACATCCCTAGAAGAGCGACCTCAGCACAACTCGATCTGTCTTCTGAGCCTCAAAGAATTCAGACGTATAAAGTCGCAGCGCGGTTCGTGTTCTTGCAGATGAAGACTGATATGATGATGTGTATGACGTCACGATGACGTCATGTCTGGAAAGGAGGTGTGAACGTGTTTTCGCATCACGTAGAGTGATAGTGAAGAGTGATAGTGAGCCCCGCAGTAGAGTGATCAATGGAGACATGTTTCATGTATTAGTTTCTCTCGTCTCTCGTCTGGTTTGTCCAGCGATGGGAGGGCAGTCAGTGCAGGAACAGCGCGGGATATGGGAGAACACGTCATTCGTGACGTAGGCAATGACGGTATTGATAGACTGTGCATTGCGAATGCACGTCATCGACATGGGCTGAAACAAACGGATATTTATGAAGTCGATGGGTTGGGGCCCAGTTTCGAACGAACACAGAAAGTCACGCCGTCACCGGTTGTTCACGCGTGCGGTGCTCCGTTGGTCAGATACATGCCTAGTCGAAACAGCGTCACCGTATCTGGCTGTGCCAGTGACTATGCAGCGAGCGATATTAGAAATAACAGCATCGAATCAAGTGGGTAATATTTACGTATTGTAAACAGTATGTGCCTCTCGGTCTCGCCCCGCCCTGATCAATAATACAGTTATCTGTACATTGTCAGTGGCTGACGTTGAGTCTGCAAGCAAGTTTAAAGCTGCGGTACTACTCGTGATGAGATCTAGCTTCAAAATTTTGTTTGAATAACTTGTCTTACTTGTACTATTTGTAATCTGAAGTTAAAGCGACAATTATCACTGGTGGATACAGGGGGCGGCAGGGGCAAAATCCCCCCCCCCCTTACACGCTCGAGGGGGCGGCAATAGAAATTAACCCCCCCCCCTCACACACACACATACAACAACAAAACGTTGAAACTGGCGATACAAAAGTGGGTACTAAAACAATAACTTCTTACAAAAGAAATAATTCATTATTTTTTGCCTCGTTCGTGTTTCCTCTATTTTGTAGCATTTTGGTAGCAGTAGGGAAAGTGGCGCGTCTGACGCTTTTTTTTATCTGGAGCGATTCACAACCAACGTAAGTTATAATTATACACGTAGCGTCGCAGCCTTTGGTCTCCCCTGCTGAGGAGCGCGTGAGTGAATTTTCATGTATAGGTATGTATGTACCTATTTTGTGTGGAATACGTCTACTAGTCGGTAGTAATACGTCTACTACTAGTAGTCGCGCCCCGCTGGGGGGTGGGGGGGGCAAAATATGCCACCTCCCAGATTTTCTCAATAACTTGAAAACTATGATAGACATCGACGCGAAACTTTCAGTACCTTATACTGCATCAATTTTACGTCTTCTCGACAAATTTCAATGAAATTGATATAGTGCTTTGGGAGATCGTTACGTCATAATGAAGTCATGTCATGTCATTTTTGGTGGAAAAACAACAAATGTTTGAAAAAATCGTATACAAAACGTCAAAATAAAGCCAATGACATTCTCTTCAAAATGGTTATCACGGATCTTCGAAATATTTGTTTTTTTACCCCCCGCTCCCATTGCCTCAATGACCGCATAAATCAAATATTTCAATAAATGTAGCTAGCCTTACAAAAGCAGTAGAGACAATGTATTTTTACAATAGGAATTTGTCTTCATATTCCCGTAACAATGTCCCAGATGTAATAACAAATTGGCATTGGATGGAATTCACCACTTACAAAACTCCGATATTTACTGCAGAATCCACTTATTTTTCGCATTGAAACGACGACTGCGACATCTATCGTATCCGATATCACCCAAGCGACATCTATATAATGTCCGTAGTTACAGTGCAAGTATATCTAAAGTTGGATTTAAAAACTTAAGCAAGGTACCCCTTCGTAGATCTTCGGTCATAAATTTAACATTATTATCAATATAACGGAGATGCGCATGATAAACATACTACTTTTTCTTACATCTTATTGTGTATGAAACAGGACTCCCTTGGTATGACGTCACGCACTCTATGAAACTGAAGTTTCATGAGACACAATATACGGACCTTCGTAGAATCTGCTGTTTCTTAGATTTTCTTAGATTTACTCCGGCGACGAAAATCGTAGGTTTTATGCAAGAAGCCTCTGGTCCCACTATTAGTCATTCAGTATGGACGAGTGCCGTGTTGTATAAATTAATAAAATAAAGGAATAAATTGCTGCACGGGCACGTATCTACCAGCTGCAGTCCAGCGCTGACGATCCAGTTGCATTAGCATTACTCAATCGATACCAGGGCACTATAACACCATTGGTACTGTTTATGAATCATGGAAATGGCCAATGCTCGCAAAGGGCCGTACCTTATGGCTTGCTGGTGAAAATTAATAAGCTACATATAAAAGCCCAGATGACAATCAATTATGCGGATGTAGTTGGTTTATTAGTTTATGAAGCCTCTTCTCCGCCAGCAATTACCCAGCAGATATTCATGAGATACTTTGTGCCGTAATAAGTGGGCATCTTGCGAAGGGCCCAGACAAAGCGTCTGGAACCGAGGGTAGAGGTCGCACAGTCATGAAGAAAACAGTAGCACGCATATCGCAATGCGATGTTGTCTGTGGCCCTAGCCTCCAGCCCGTTGTTTCTCCGCCATTAAATGAATCTCGCATCGAAAACACCTAAAACGGTTGCTAAAGGTCTCACAAATGCCATCTGGTGCCGTTCGATGAACTGCTAGTGGCCTGACCTGGTAAGGTCAACATCCATTGACAGAAATATAGCCATCAGGTAAACGCCAATACACCATGTAGACGTTCGATGGCATACCTACTCCGTACCAAAACCATACATGACAGGGACATCCATGGGCGTCGGCAGCGGGGGGGGGGGGGGGGGCGGGGGGGGGGACGCGCATCCCCAGTTAAACAAAAATCAAGGGGGACGTCTCCCCCTCCCCCTCCCGAAGAAAGCAGACTTGCTTGATTTTTTTTCTCTGAATTAGTTCCAAAGGATATGATACTTAATTTATTCTTAGTTCAAATTACATGCAATTTTAAACCATATATCGTTGAGTCTTTTCTTTGTACTTAAAGATGTAGGTACTTAATTACTTTGTAGAAAATAAAATGATATGGCAGCTAAAAGTTGGTACACAAGATTGGCTTCTGCTATGATTGAATGTAAAGTTTAACTCGTATCTCGATTTTTCCTTGACCTGGCTGTGGCCTGACATGTGACCTTATTTTGACAATATCGCGTATGCTTTCGATGTGTCTCATTGAGAGCTTTCGATTGCCGCCTTGCGCCTGTCGCTGCGGTTATTGGATCGGAAGATAACGAGGGAGCGCGTTCGGCTGAATACCCCAGCGGGGCGCGGAATAATTAGGAAAAAACTCCGTCCCCCGTAAAGTTTTTTTCGCGCTGACGACCCGACGTCATCCCCCCGGTAATTCCCCCACCCCTCCAAATTTGAACCCTAAATCCGCCAGTACTGCTTTGCCCCCCCCCCCCCCGGTCAACAACTTTTGCTTTTAACTGCGACTGTGACTGAGCCCCCCCCCCCCCCCCCTCCCCAGTTAAAAAAAAAATCCGTGGCGACGCCCCTGGCGACATCCTTAAGATGTGTGATCAACAGTCGTTTTTACACATAGAGGTAGTGACTAGTAAGTGCGTCAAGTTAGATATAAAACAAAATAGTTTCACTGTGCCACCCAAACGACTTGATTTGCCGATTGTAAATATATGACTTGCCTTCTCCCCTGTGGATGGCTTCTGGCTTTGGGAAACGGTGGAACCGTGAAAGTTGTTTGAACTATTTCCATCTTTCGATCAATTTAAGAAAATCGCCACTAAAATAATATAGGTAAGAATATTGTCAGCGACAACCTTCTCAGATCGCTGATTTATTCAAGTTATGAGTACAACAAGAATAATTTTGAACCGTACCAACCCAAAACAAAATATATATGATGTAGTATAATCCAAAGTGGACACGACATATCTATACTCGCCTCGCGGAAGGCAGGATAATGCGGCCGATGTTTTGTGACAGACATGCACCGGGGGAAGTATGATAATCCAAAAAGTCCTTTCAGGATTATTCCGGCGGAAAATTGCGGTGGCGTCCGCACAGACAGGCGGCCTTTCACGGCGTGATCCCGCCACCAGATAAGGCGCCACTCTCAGTGGAGACCAGTGGGAAGCGGTGGCTGGCGGGGGGCTCACTGCCGTGCCCCGCGCCCCTCACGTCCCCTGCAGGGGGAGAGGGGAGGGGTCACACTAACTCACACTTCGCCGCCGCCGGAGAAAGGCGCTGGGCCGCGCACCAAAATTAACGGGGACACACAAAGGGTTGGTGGCTGCGTCCCTGCGCGGGGTAGATTTGGCGTGGCGTGATACTGAGGCACGGAAGGGGGAGGTGTGAAACGGTAAGGGCTCTTCACAGGGTGCTGATCTATGACGCGAATTTGAAGCGTGAATTAAGTGTGTGCCGTTCAGATCCAGGGTGAGGAAGCGTTTATGCTGGTTAATAGGAATTGTGGCCATTGATACTGAGTAATCCATCCTCTGCGACTTAGGGAAGCGGTACCCCGCTTCGCGGCAAAGTAATATTGGCTTCGCGGTATTGTACCCCACCTATAGATCGTAACATTTGATGGTCATTGCTCTGGCATTACCGTGCCGCAACTGCGTTTCTTACAAAGCACCCGTTTTGTAGTATTTGTGTTGACTTTATTCTAACAAATGGGGAGAACACAACGCACACAATGGCATAGCACACGTAAATACATAATTCATGAAATGCCAGGCTTGGGCGCCGTATTCCTGAACTCTGAAGTTACGGTGCTCTTGTGCCTGAGTTATCAGTGAATATCATTATATTGATCTATGTGGCGTACTTCTTGACCAAAACACACTATAAGAGCCACCCATTTAACCTTGAATTGTCTGCAGCGTCTCAGGTTGAGCCAAGCACCATCGGCTGGGGAGAGTAATTGCATCCCTTGGTTATCTTCCGAAGAAACGCTGGTGTCTAGATTCAAAAGGTGGCACTCGAAACCTCTCAACAAGACACATTTAACACATATTCAAGATATAATTAATTTCAAACTGCGATCACATGTTTGGTCTGTAGCGTAATATGACCGAGGTAATCGATATCGTAAAGCGCCAGCCACCATATCGTTGGTCACACCTCTCGAGCATGATTGTGGTTTATGGAGCACCGACTGCTGAGGGAGTCATTTGACTCCCATAGCTAGCTGAGGTCATTTGACTCCCATAGCTAGCTGAGGTCATTTGACTCCCATAGCTAGCTGAGGTCATTTGACTCCCATAGCTAGCTGAGGTCATTTGACTCCCATAGCTAGCTGAGGTCATTTGACTCCCATAGCTAGCTGAGGTCATTTGACTCCCATAGCTAGCTGAGGTCATTTGACTCCCATAGCTAGCTGAGGTCATTTGACTCCCATAGCTAGCTGAGGTCATTTGACTCTCATAGCTAGCTGAGGTCATTTGACTCCCATAGCTAGCTGAGGTCATTTGACTCCCATAGCTCACACCATTCCTGAGCGAACGTCCAAAGCCTGAGAGAGAGAGGACACTGAGATGGTGTGTCAGATGCGTCAGCCGACAGACTGTCCCGCTGGCGCCATTGGTGACTTGTAGTACAGAGGCCGCCTCTGTGTTCGACTTGTCGCTGCTCCTGGGAAACAGCGGAATCCCGGCTACTGAAGGTCGTTGGTATGCGACTGTATACGGTATCTCACCTGTCCCGAGAGGCCTCCCGAGAGGCCCCCGGGTAAAGCCCGGCGAAAACTGGATAAGCCTCTGTCAGATAAGCCTCTGAGGTCACGGCCCTGTTTCTGAGATCACACCTCTGTCAAGTGTCACCTGCAATGTTGCCGCGACAGCTTGTCAGACTGGTGTGCAGCCGTTGGTTGCACTGTGATGGCCTTCGCCTGCTGGAAACAGAGAACACCTCGATCGAATCTTCTTCTTCTTCGCCTGCTAGAAACAGAGAACACCTCGATCGAATCTTTTTCTTCTTCGCCTGCTGGAAACAGAGAATACCTCGATCGAAACTTCTTTCTTCTTCGCCTGCTAGAAACAGAGAACATCTCGATCGAATCTTCTTCTTCTTCGCCTGCTAGAAATAGAGAACACCTCGATCGAATCTTCTTCTTCTTCGCCTGCTAGAAACAGAGAACACCTCGATCGAATCTTCTTATTCTTCGCCTGCTGGAAACAGAGAACACCTCGATCGAATCTTCTTCTTCTTCGCCTGCTAGAAACATAGAACACCTCGATCGAATCTTCTTCTTATTCGCCTGCTAGAAACAGAGAACACCTCGATCGAATCTTCTTCTTCTTCGCCTGCTAGAAACAGAGAACACCTCGATCGAATCTTCTTCTTCTTCGCCTGCTAGAAACAGAGAACACCTCGATCGAATCTTCTTCTTCTTCTTCACCTGCTAGAAACAGAGAACACCTCGATCGAATCTTCTTCTTCTTCTTCGCCTGCTAGAAACAGAGAACACCTCGATCGAATCTTCTTCTTCTTCGCCTGCTAGAAGCAGAGAACACCTCGATCGAATCTTCTTCTTCGCCTGCTAGAAACAGAGAACACCTCGATCGATTCTTCTTCTTCTTCGCCTGCTAGAAACAAAGAGCACCTCGATAGAATCTTCTTCTTCTTCGCCTGCTAGAAACAGAGAACACCTCGATCGAATCTTCTTCTTCTTCGCCTGCTAGAAACAGAGAGCACCTCGATCGAACGGGTGATGTTGATCGGTGACCTTTTCAATTCAGTTGAGTTGAGATTCAGCTGTTTACAACACAATGACTAATCACTTTTAGATCACTTAAGGGACGGCTGTTCCTAAACGCACTATGTAAGCTGATGCTTGCTTCCACGCGCGTTGGGCAGTATGGCTCCACCCTGGTTGCGTATGATTTAACTTCGCACCGCCGGCTAGCGGGTACTGACGGTACCGACCGATACATCATGCGACCCGTCAGTTCGGGAGGCTCTGATACAATGGACAGACACCTCGGCGGTGGCAGGGGCGGCTCTCTGAATATGCAAACCCGCGCCAGGCTCATGTTTATTAACCCACCATTGACGGCTGTCCCAGCCATGACGGGGGGCATGTATTGCCCCATGGTTATTATTCCAAACCAATGACCGGGTTTCGTGTCTTCTTGTCGAGACGCGAAAGGTGGAGCTGGAAATTTTCAGCGAGAAGCATTTATATTTTCTTGTGATGGTTTAAAATTCAAATCAAGGTCACATATCAACTCAAGGTCAGGTTAAAGGTTAACCCGCGCCGGGCCGGTGCTCGGCGCCACCTTCGCCGTGCCAGGGGGGAGTGTCTGAACGCTCCCCTTCTAACTCGGCTCATATGGAGAGTAGGCGGACTATAAAACACCGTTCGATAGCTCGTCAAAAAGTATGTCAAAACTATATAGATTATTTTTGATCAGGTCAATATTGAGGTCATCAGTGGTCATCAAAGGTCAGATTTGCAAAGTATGGGACTTTGCTCCAGAAACCCCCAAAATATCTCGGGAACTATGATAGCTAGGAACAAACGGATACAAACATCGAAAGCTCTTGGAAAGAGCTATCCCCCATTGGTGTCCTCAAATTTTATCTCAGGTCAATAGTTTAGGCTCCAGAGGTATTCAAAGACCAAAAAGGATATTTTGGGCCAAAGCAGTTTTTCGTTTCTAACTTTTTATCTAATAAATATAGGGCGAAAATAATTGTAACGTCATTATGTTTGTCTCGTCAAGGCACTTCGAATCATACCCATTGCAAGTGGTTTAGGTCAAATTCAAAATGTGACCTGATGTCAATGACATCCAAGGTCATATGGCAGTCCATGTGAGTCTCAATGCACATATTCGGAAGAGGTTCGACGAGATAAACACAGCGGTATCGGTCTCACATATCTTTATTAAAGCAAAAGGTATTGACAAAACCGTGTTGGTGACCTCAGATGACATTGCAAGGGTCGCTGAGCAAAAATTATACATGGGTCATCAAGAATGGCTTACAATTGCATGATCCTGAAATAATTGGTCTGATCTTATGCCTATTCTCTGAATAGGAAGCACTTGCAAAATTTCCCATTGACTTACAATGGGTAGGTCACGTGATCGATCTGATCTTAGGTCACCGATATATACAACAACAAAAAAAACGAGATAAATTTATTGTAGGTACTCGCGGCTTAATTGAATTATGTAAGTTTAACCCTATTTGTAACAGGCTCCTGGCTACCCCTATTTGTAACAGGGGGGCGGATTCCGCCCCCCCCCCCCCGGAGATCTCGAGATCTACCCGTCCGATTTTCAAAAATGAAACGTTGTTTGGTTCCCCTCAACACGATCTACATTTCTAAATAATAATAAAAAAATCTAAATTTTGGATAGGGGGGCAACAGGGGGGCAAAAACGACAAATTTTAGTGGTATTTTTGATCCAACATAGCTTTTATGTTTATGGACCGATTTTAGCACGATTTTAGCACACAATAGCAATCGATAGAGATTGAATTGGAAATTGATATATAACGGTGACGTTTGAAAATTCAAAAATCATAGGCGTGTGCAGGTCACTCAATATGGGGGTGAAGTAAATGCGTAATACAACCATTTTTTGATGTTGTTTTTTGATAAATGAAATGGTATGTGATTGTGACATTAGAAAAACAGTTATAATTCATATTTTTTGCCATAGGTGGTACCAGGTTAGTGAAAAAGGGAGGTCAAATTGGGAAAAAATATTAACCGCAGAAAAGTTGCTACCCAGCACTATAAATATGTTACTGATCGTAGATAGTTCCTTTTTGCATGTTGTACTTCATCATAGGCGTATCCAGGATCCAAACTGGGGTGGTGCAAGACCTTTTGATAAGTATATTATCCGCTATTATGATACTAACTAGTCAACAGTGACTATTTCACTTACAACTTCAATTAACATTGCTTACCCCCCTTTTTACCCTACCTGGACTCGCCTATTATCTTATAATCGTTCGTAGAGTAGCCTGTGGTGCGTTTTTCATCCGAAAACTGCAGTATGTTATGTCAGTGTACGCCCATGCTTCTTAGTTTCCTTGCAATAATATGACCCCCTTTTTTCCATTCCTGAGCGCGCCTCTGCAAAAAAATGACTGTATCCCCTTTTCTGGCCTCATATGTGCATATATCATTAGAAGCTAAACGTTTATTGCGCCGTTATCGCTGGCATATCGCCATCACCATGTCAGTCACCCCCTTTTTCATGTGCCTGAACACGCCCCTGAAACTCTATATGTAATAAATTATGCAAATAATGGAAGCAGAAGCTATCTTTTACATCTTGATAGCTATAAATGTCCCTTACATCGCTCTATTGGCTTCCCGCCAAGCATTGAATACTTCCTGGAAACCCCTCCTTTTCAAGCCCCTGAAACCGCCTCTGCCATGCATTTTTTATGATATTTCAATAACATCAACTAATTTGCACTTGTTGCAATCAGCGTACACCGATGTAACTCCTTCATACTTGAGGAAGTTAGGAAGAAACCGTGAAGATCGCATTTCCGTATTTTCGCCAAATGTCGCCTCCGAACCCACCCAAAACTGTGCCCTGGAACCGCCTCTGTTCAGGTTAAGAAATCAAAATTTTAACTCTAAATGCGGTATTCAATTCTATGAAAAGTCCCAAAATTTCATGAGCCTGCTCCTCGCCGTTCTGGAGATATCTACGAAAAACATGAGAGGGGGGGCGGAATCCACCCCCTGTTACAAATAGAGTTAAAACCGATCGGCCAAAAACTGTGGCTGTGGTATGACCGCAAACGTTTTTGGAGGTGGAGTCACGTGACCTGGCCTCGTGACCTGACCTGAGATGACCCGAGGTCAAGAATTTCACCCAATGTGGGTAATTGCTGCCCCAAACACCTGTGCCAAAAACGGCGGAGCTACGCACCGCACTTACTTTGTTAATGTAAAACCTTGTTGCGGGGCGCGGATCCATCATCCTGCAAAGCTTTCTCAATGGCATGAGTCATGTGCTGCACGAACGAAAGTCTGAATGCAAGGAAATGCAGATGCTCTCACAAAGATCACTATTAAGAGATTGATTTATATGTATTTTATAAATTATTTATTGATGAATGATTATGCGTCACAACAACCTAAAGATGAAATCACACGCGTTCATTGACCGAAGTTCAATTCAATAACACATTTTACCGAATGTCAAAACAATCTCTGTATCTGACTTACGAATCAAATGACCTCCGACCCTGCCTGTGGCTCGCCGTGTGCATACTAAACCAATCAGCAGCGCCTCTCGGCTGGTAAATCCTGGCCGTGGCTGGCTGCAGCGATAGCCGGCGTGGTGTCATGTCGTTTCGTGTCAGCCGGGAGCCGGGGGTGGTGTCATGGCGTGGTGTCGTGTCGTGTCGTGTCGTGTCGTGTCAGCCGGGGGCCGGCATGGTGTCGTGTCGTGTCGTGTCAGCCGGGGGCCGGCGTGGTGTAGTGTCGTGTCGTGTCAGCCAGAGGTCGGCATGGTGTCATGGCATGGTGTCATGTGGTGTCATGGCGTGTCGTGTCAGCCAGGGGCCGGCATGGTGTCATGGCGTGGTGTCATGTCGTGTCGTGTCAGCCGGGAGCCGGCGTGGTGTCATGTCGTGGTGTCGTGTCGTGTCGTGTCAGCCAGAGGTCGGCATGGTGTCATGGCATGGTGTCATGTGGTGTCATGGCGTGTCGTGTCAGCCAGGGGCCGGCATGGTGTCATGGCATGGTGTCATGGCGTGGTGTCATGGCGTGTCGTGTCAGCCGGGGGCCGGGGGTGGTGTCATGTCGTGGTGTCGTGTCGTGTCGTGTCAGCCGGAGGGCGGGAGTGGTGCTGCGGCGCTGGTCTGACCGGTCTGATCCGGCAGGGCGGTGCTGCGCGGCGCACCGGCGCCGAGGACACGCTCTGGTGCACCGCGCCGGCCCACTCCTGCCGGTCAGAGGTCACCGAGAGGTCAGACCGCTCCTGCCGGTCAGAGGTCACCGAGAGGTCAGACCTGGGACCTCCTGACCTCCACCTCACTCCGTTGTCATATTCCAGCACTCTGCCGCACTCTACACTCTATACAGTTAATACTGAGCTACTGTAACTCGGCGTCGGCACTACTATAGGTACTATAATCTACTCTTTTGTCATTATTCGCCACACCAATTGACTGTATGCTGTTGTTGTACAGACTTATTACACTAGTAGTTCTGGTCATGCTCTCTATAGTTTCTGACGTCGGATGGATCCACCTACCCGACGAGTCGCGACCGGCCTCTATCTGGGCTGCAGTCTCACCCGAGACACCTCGATGATCAGGGATTTTATAATATTCATATCACTTTCCTGCACAACGCGCAACTTCTCTCCATTGCCGGGAAGCACGTCTGATCCCTGTATAATGTATCATCATGGCTTTGGATCTTTGTATCTTCATTATGTCCAAGCCATAAAGAAGTTTTCGAATGCGGAATGTTATTTCCCTGTAGGGGTGCAGATGTCATCTATCTGATAACCCACAGCTGACAGGGGAATTTTGAACCCGCATCTGATTTAGAATCGTCCAAGGCTCTCGGTGCAGGAATAGGGCATGGCAGTTCACAGCGGGACATCACCCATCGGATGACTATGATTGCAACTTATGAATGCTGCAATCACATTGTTATAGCGTGCCTATTGAGAATCATCGAGAGATGGAGTCTGAAAGATGATGTGAGGGAAGGCAGGCACAACTGGATAGAAGATTATCCAGTCTGATTGTATTACCAATTAGAAGCGTTCGGTATTGTCACTAAACATGCAGCATTGGCGTAAAGAATATGCATGCCTCCGTTTATCGCTCGGCATAACGGTCAGGAGTCCAACATAGCGAGTTGGCTGATATGGAGAAGCGGATGACCAGGTAGAGGCGAGACAAGTGGCAATAATTCACAAAACATCGGTGTAGGCAATCTTTTGAACTCATGCTTTATGCTTGCGTTGATATATGATGCGAAAAAGGATGGCAAAATTAATTACTGAATCAGAAAGCGCTGGAGATGGCTGGAAACAACGGGGTACCAATTACTGAATCAGAAAGCGCTGGAGATGGCTGGAAACAACGGGGTACCAATTACTGAATCAGAAAGCGCTGGAGATGGCTGGAAACAACGGGGTACCAATTACTGAATCAGAAAGCGCTGGAGATGGCTGGAAACAACGGGGTACCAATTACTGAATCAGAAAGCGCTGGAGATGGCTGGAAACAACGGGGTACCAATTACTGAATCAGAAAGCGCTGGAGATGGCTGGAAACAACGGGTACCAATTACTGAATCAGAAAGCGCTGGAGATGGCTGGAAACAACGGGGTACCAATTACTGAATCAGAAAGCGCTGGAGATGGCTGGAAACAACGGGGTACCAATTACTGAATCAGAAAGCGCTGGAGATGGCTGGAAACAACAGGCGTCGGCTTGCCTTTGCATGATATTCTTCTTTAAAAGCATCTACCGAACCAGGGTCGGATTTAGTCGTGTTTTTTGGGGGGAGGGGGGAGCAAATCCAGTGGCTTATTTCCACCCAAAAAAAAATGCCGAGCGGGGGGGAGGGTAGCAGGCCGTCAGCAGTCAGCGATAAAGTTGTTGACCGGGGAGGGGGCGGGTAGGCAGGGGCGTCGCCGAAATTTTTGAGTGGGGGGTCGGCTGAAATGACGAAAAAAGTGTACCCCCATTTTGATGAGTGTATTTAACCCTTTGCACCATTTTTAATGTGCTTTTCATGTACGTACTTGTTGTTTAGCACCGCCAAGCGGCGCGAATTTTTACGGGTTTACCTGATAAAACCCAGAAATATGGGCCTTGCAGAGGATAAGAAGTTAAAAATGCTATTCATTCAATTTACCGTTACAACAAACCGAAGACGATGACGATGGCTTCGTTATGACGATGGCCACCGATGTGACGTCGCGAAGTGGCGTGAAAATGTTAATTTTAGGTTGTGGAAAACGAAATTTTCATATTGGAACCAGACCGTGAGTGGAGCCAAGCCTCAGGAACCTCTTTTCCTGGTTGCTCATTGCTCATTGATCAATGATCATTGATGAAAAAATAAGGTAATTTTTCATATACATATTCATCGGATAGTAAATCACGATGACCGGTGGCAGTCAGCGCTCAATAGTACATATTATACTAATAACTGTGTACATATGCACCGAACTGTAACATACAACTAGTTACAGTACACATGGTTTGAAAGCAGCAAGAGGCAGAACGAGTTTTTCGCTCATAAATAGTCCCTGTGGATCTGGAGGAGCCTGGGGCAAGATGGCTTGGTGAGATGATCCTGGCCTGGTCCCACTATTAGCTCCGCGGTCCAGCAAGTTGGGAACCGCTGGAGCAGCTTCCGGGTGCCGATGTCCGCGTCTTTGCGTTCGCGTCGCTTTTTTCGGAACTCAGACTAGCTAAACATGTAGCCCGCTTGAAAGTTATTATTTTATTAAGGGAGTTGGCCCTGAGGCTAGCAATTAGGTACCGCCAAGGAGAGCCTCTGCCAGACACTTAATGCATTCATTTGTCCATTTGTCAAATTCGTATAAGCAATTACTAATTTTGTGTCATGCCGCGAAGCGGCGCGAAATTTTCTAGTTTTTCCACTGTGGATAGCTGGATTTTGACTGCTGCGAAGGCAATTTTTACAACTGTACGTCCGACCGTTTGGGGGGCAAATCATAGTTTCAGGACCTGGGGGGGGGGGGGGGGGTGGGCATGGCCCCTTTCCCCTCCCTGGATCCGCCCCTGTACCCAACATGAGTATTGTGTCAAACCAAGGCACTATATGGAACGTTGCTAGTTCGTGATTTCTAAATTACAACTCCACAGATCTAATCTACAAACCGAAGCCGAAATTGCCATTCAGCGCTGTATTACAATAATTACGCACCCTGCCCGCACCCTCCGCTTTAACTCTACCCAAGCAGCAGCCAGTACCGACCCATCAATCCGTCAGGCAGGTGGTCAGTCGGTCGCCTCTCCGCCGTCCCGCCACGCAGCCTGTCGGCGGCGGGGGCCGGAGATCGCGGCACCACGGCGTGATCTGGCCGGCCGGCGCGGCCTGTCACCCGCCCCGTGCTGGCGGCCCAGCTCTGTGTGTGTGACACACACCATTAGCCAGCCCGACGGCCGCGCGCGCTGAGAATGATGAGGTGACGCTAATGTTCTCCGGTCCGCGGCAACAGTCTGTGACGTCACTGGTCCCCCCCCCCGCTCGCCGCAGATCGGCGGGGGGCTACGCCACAGGTGTCTCTAGTGCCTGACGGCTGACCCGATATCGCGGCGGGTATCTGGAGATGACGTCACGGGCTCCAGCATCTGGAGGTTGGAGGCGTCACGGTTGTGACGTCACACCGTGTAAGCGACTCTGGTAGATCTGCTGTGACGTGTCGTGACGGGGACGTCTCCAGTCTCCAGTATCCACATCACCATGCAGCTGCGATCCACAGACGCAGCTGCGTCCAGATGGCAGCCGATTGCGTCGCCCGACGGAAGCGAAGTGGCCGGTATACGTTTCGGGTTGTGCAGGTCGCATACTGAGGCCAAGCTTCAGCGACTCCGGGCCTCGCGACACGCACGTTTGCACCCTTCAGTTGGCACACGGCAGGACGGGCCTGTCAGCGCGGCGGGAGACTGCTTTACAGCCCTACCGACCCCCGGTCAAATTACGAGCACCGCACGATGTAATGCATGTGCCAGCTGTCTCAGAAGTGACGCCGCTACAGGCGCACCGACCACGTGAGGAATCCCAGATAGGGCAGCCTTCATTGTGCAGGATAGGAAAGTAGAAACATATAATACACAGATCTACAGGGGACAAAATAGGAGATAATGATGAATATCATATACAAAACGTAAATGTAGCCTTCATTATTTTGGGAGGATAGAAATAAATGATAATACATGTCTTCTTGTTGGATTTAAGGCACTTCGGCCCACTCGGACCATTGCACTCGGACCATTGCGATACATGTCCTTGGGTGTCGATTTATATAGTTTTGGGGTGGTCCTTCCCCCCCCCCCCCCAGTGTTGAGTTCGACCCTCCCCCCCAGTGATTCTCGGCCCCAATGTTTTCTGGCCACTGGCGTATCCAAGGGGCCGGAAGGGCCAAGCACCAAAATCGCCTGAAGTCGACCAAAAAATGGCGCATTTCTTAATTTAAACGAAAACCTTCGCAACTTTTACGAAAGAAAGTTTGTTTTAATTAAGCCACCTATGCATGCATGAAGAAACGAAATCCGATAAGTTTTTAGAATTGTGTAATTGTTGGGGATTTGGTCCCTCCACAGGGCGGGGGGGATTTTATCCCCGTTCTGGTATCACGAGTATTCACGTTGAAGCGTGGTTTGTGAGACGTGAGATAAACCGCGATAGACGTTATTAACAGCCACTTTAGGTTTAACTGCCTCGTTTTTGATTCCAAGGGATACTGTTCGAGTCGGTTATGTACCGAGTAAAATGATAAATCAATGACGAATGTAAGAGTGTATCGACTAAATGCATTTGATTTTCAACTAAAAAAAAGTGTTTGAGTCGGAAAAGAATCGCCCAATAAAATGCTGAAACAGCTAGGTAGGGGGTAGCCTGACGGGGAGAAAGGACCTGGGGATCCGCTCTCCCCAAAGGGCCTCGTGTAGGTCTATGGCAGAGTTCGCCATGGGCTGGGCTGGCCCTGTGGGCAATGGACTGGGCCTGGGCTGGGCCTGGGCTGGGCCTGGGCTGGGCCTGGGCTGGGCCTGGGCTGGGCTTGGGCCGGGCCTGGGCCGGGCCTCAACTTTAAGGAAATCACAGGCTCTGGATGGGTCTGGGTCTGACAATTTTGAAGTAATGCGCGCGTCGCACAAGCTCAGGTCAGAGCTAAAAAATATTTTAATCAGTAGTTCACCTACACAGCAAAACACTGTTGCTGTGGCTGTAGCTTTTTGTTTTTTTGGTTAGCATAGTTGGTTCATTGTTTCACATTCCTAGTATACAAGTAAATATGCTAGGATAATGATTGCAAATTGTGTGAAAATAATTATATGCTTAATCTGAACGGGCCGGACCGGGCCTGGGCCTCAATATTATTAATTTCACCGGGCCTGGTCCGGACCTGGGCTTGGTGTCCATGGGCCTGGGCCGGGTCGGTCTGGGGGTTGGTGGGCCCGTGGCGAACACTGCTCTATGGGTGGCAACCTGAATAATTGTATTTATTCATCGCTTCGGTCTCCGAACTCTGAGCTTCAGGAGAGCCTCTTTCCACGTGTATTTCGTGTAGAGG
>JAXIVJ010003013.1:92500-100146 GCA_036785665.1 Chirona hameri
GTGTACACACGTCATCTCCATTGCCTCGTGACTCAGAGTTCCGCTGACCGCAGACTCAAACCGCTGAGTCAGCTCAGTCAGCTCGGTCAAGCTCCGTCAACAGCGGTACAGTCACAGTCGAGCAGGTCAGCTCCGTCTCAGCGCCAGTCTTGCGTCCGCCTGTGCCGGAGTGGGCGGACTGTCGCCGCCCCCGTGCCCTGTTTTGGCGATAGGAGCGACTCAGGGGGACAGGTGACACATGGGTCCCCACCGGACCTCCCGTATGCCCCAGATCCACTACCTCTGGGACACCCCACATCGCCCGGGGAGCCTGGGTCACCACCGGACCATCCCGTATGACCCGATGAATCCACGCATCTGGGGACACCCCCACACCCAACCGGAGAGCCTGGTCACCACCGGCCCTTCCCGTGTGTACGAGATCCTCACCTCTGGGACACCACCACACCGGCCGGGGAGCCTGGGTCACCACCGGACCTCCCGTGTGGACCCGAGAATCTACACCTCTGGGACATCCCCACAGACCGCCAGGAGAGCCTTGGAGACACCACGGACCCTCTTCCGTGTGATTACCGAGATCCACAGACCTCTGGGACACCCCACACCGCCGTAGAGCCAGACATGTCGTGATGGTCGCCGGAGCTGTGAGTCGGACAGACGGTAGCTCACTATACCCATCAACTTCGTTAGGCTGTATATGGAAATTCCTTCACGTTGTACTGCTGCTGTGGGCAGTGAGTCTCCGACATCCGCGGATCCGCGGTCGACGCTATAAGTGCGTGCAAGGGATTTATTGGACCAATTAAAGGCCTGGTAAGTTTTTTTTAATACAGAGGTAACAATAATATCGGGAGTTGGTGTTAGTACTTACATTTTAATAAATTAATGGTGGAAAGCAAAATAATAATTGAAGATATACTCTCCTCCAGTCGATGACGGTCCTATGAGACGCGAGTCCAGTGGTGAGTATATTTAATTTAATTAAATAAATAAATATTTAAGGTGATATATGAAAAGAAATTGAATTTTTCTTGAAGAAGAAAAAAATGTATGGTGAGATTTTTCAGCAGACATTTCGTTCATTGCTTCTTGATAATGACTTTTATAGCTTTCAAAAATATACTTCATTGCTAGTTAACTGGGTCGGTAGCTGCAGCAATGGCCGTGAACAAAGGCTAAGGGCGTCACATAAAGGACATTGATTGTGATATTTTCATCTTTGTTGCTTTCATATTTTCTGAGAAAATTCAGGTGATATTACCTAGCGTTGGCTGTGCAGAAACGTACATAACTATCCAGTATCCACATACTTCAAATGAAAAGGAAATATGCCTTACGTCCCATCTGGCCCATAGGCGGATCCAGAAAATCTTCAGGGGATGGGGTCATCAATTGCAGTTGGTTGTTATACCCTAATCTAAAAAATCTCAACGGATTTGCCCACTATATTCTGAGGGTGCCCCTATTTCAGCAAATTTTTTTGTATTGACAACGTTAGCTATAGGAAATTCGTAAATATCAGTCGTAACCCTTTTCTAATTCTATTCCATTTAAAGTGCCCCGGATGGTGCGTAAAAATATATAATTTGTACAATCAATGGCGGTCCCAGAGGACGGACCTGATGAAGATTGACTAAGAGGGAAGTCGAGTGTCGTGACCGGGGGGGGGGGGTGGAAGGCCGTTTTTACGATGCAGTAAATCAGTATGCATGCGATAAAACTATTATAAAATTTGAGGTTTGAGTGGGTGGAGATCTAATTTTTGCCATTGGAACCAGCAGCAGGGTCCAAACGAGGTAAATTAAGTCCTGGAGCAAAGAATGATGTGTCAAAAACATGTTGCCCCTCCCCCCATTTAAGGCCAAACGTGGGCAATGGCCCCATTTCCTCCCTCCGCCCCCCAGGCAGCCGCCAGTGTATACAGTCTTTATTAGACCTTTTGTACTGGAAAAAGAACACTGATTGTTTTGCGGATTTTTGCTCTTTGTTTTTTGTCTGGATAACTAGGCCCTAAAAATAGAAAGGGTTATATAATATATATGCATCAGCCCAAGGGGGCCCTCCAGGGCCTCTCAGTCCGATACGTTGTTGCCCTCTGGTGTGAAGGCACGTTGGTTGCCCCCTTCATATCCCAAGGGAACGGGAGGCATAAAGGGACATTCATTTTTGGCATCTTTTACAATTTTAATTTAGCATCATTTCGCGATTTTTGTTTTGCCAGCGACCAATGCATGTGATTTCATGGCGTCACCAGACCATTGTTTTTCCCTCCAGGATTCAAGGAGGCACAGTTCCCCGGTGTCTCCCCTCGCCCCACAGTGCCACCTACCGTCACGATGGGTGCCCTAGCACACCGCGCGGTGGTGCCCTTGGGTTCACCCGGCGCGGTGGTGCCCCTGGTACACCGTGCAGTGGTGCCCCTGGTACACCGGCGCGGTAGGTTCCTTTGGTTCAAAGAACAATCAATACGCGGCGCGATTTTTTGGCTTTATTTTGGTGTGCCCCTGGTGCCCCCGGCGCGGTGGTGCCCCCACCGGCGCGGTGGTGCCCTCGGGATCAAAGAATCACTGAATGATTTGGCGTGCGGTAGCGGCGCGGATTTTTTGCTTTTGCCCTGGTGCACCGGTGTGGTGGGTGCCCAACACGTGTGTGTGCCCCAATGCCCAGTGCGGGGGGTGGGGTCGTAAACGGTGTAAAACATAGAGCACTGAAATGAATGACTCCGTGCCCCCCCCCCCCCCTGAACCGCCACTGATCTGGCCACCAGGCTTCCTCTTTTCCTGGCAGGCTTGTTCGGCCATTTGTCCATCTTTCCGCCGCAATATTCATTTCCAGTCAATGCACTCGGTCATTGTTTGGTCCCGCAATGTTTGATCACGTCATCTTTCATTCATGAGCGCCTTGCTGGGCCCGCCGTGAGGTGTGCGACTGCTTCTGCCCGGTATGGCATGGACTAGATCCCTTCAGAGGCGGGGCACTAAGGTCGCGGGAGGTCAGTGACCCGCTGACCTACAGTCCCTGAAGAAGCCCCTCCATAAAGCCGCCGGAACAATGCGACTCCTGTGCACGGGTTTCTCAGGTTCTCAGCAAGGTTCACAGCAAGGTTCTGTAGGTTCTCAGAAAAAAAACTGTGTGAATCAGGACACCGGTGGGAGACGGTTGTTCCTTATGGTTATTAAGCGGGCGCGAAGCGCCCGTGAGGTTCATGTCAACTCACTTAGACAAATTTACACATGATCCGGCCCGACCCGGCCCGACCAGGGCCCGACCCCGGCCCGGAAACCCGGGCCCGACCGGCCCGAAACCGCCCGACACGGCGATCAGACGCTTTTCGGAAGCTCATAACTTTTTGTAACCCTGCTCGCATTGGATCGGATTTCACCAGTGGCGGGCGGAAGTGAATTTTCGGATGGGGGCAAATGAAACCCATGCGCCCCTCTGCTAAGCACCCCCCCCCCAAAAAAAAAACTTAATGGCGCTAAATGATATCTCCTCAGGATTAGGATCACAGTATTATACAGTAAAACGTCTTTTTGGGCGATGAACCGAGCGGCGCCGCTCTGGTAAAGCTAAAACAGGTTTGAAATATGAACGGTTACGTGAGCACACGTGATACATTGGACTGTGTCCCAATAATTAGTAACATATTCAATAGTTTTACGTGGTTATATTCTAGTATGCATTAGTTTTAGGAACGTTCAGCTGAATGGAGATTTACAAAGTAAATGGTGCTTCCCTCTGTGACCAAATCACATAAAAGCATGTATTAAGTAAATATGCACTTTGATTTATTTACCTGCATTTTTATGTAGACACATATACAAGGGGCGGAGCCAGCCGGCCGTGGGGGGGGGGGGGCATACCATTTTTAGCGGACCTTACCTACCCCCAATTCGGAATTCTTCCCGGATTTGGACCACTTTATTTGCAACTACACGATTTTCATTTTGTTTAGCTTTCTACCTTTTGGGATATCGAAAAAGTCAGTATCTCCTGTATCTATAAATTCTTTACGTAAATATTGTTATGGGACAAGAAAATACAGACAGTGCTATTACAACTAATTGTACCTAAGCTACTGCACACCAACCTAAACACATGCTGCTGCTAATGAAAGTGAAAATAAAATTAAACGGGGCGCCCTTAAACCCTTACCCGCTGGGGTCTTCAGCCGAACGCGCCCCGCTGAGGGAGGTAAATATTACCCACCTCTCCCCCCCCCCTTCCATCGTAATCTGCCGAATCAATGAACACAGCGAGACGTGCAAGGCGGCGATCGGAAGGTCTAAAGGAGAGGAATCTAAAGAATGCTTACAATTTGGTTTTCAAGATCATAGGTAGGTCACGGTCAGGTCAAAGATCAAAACTGAGGTATTTGAGTTTTTGGGTGCATACTTTCCATTCAAAAGCTTTAGATTGCGGACTATTATCTCACAAGGGTGTCTCAAAGGTACATTGCATCTCCACTGCATAAGCGACGTGAAATTGTAAGCAAAGGTAAAAAGGTCACTATTGGCAAGGGAGCTACGAAAGTCATGCAGCGTACACACATGTTTTATGTTTTTTCACGTATAATTCGATAGTAGCAGCCATTTTACAACCATGACACCAAATAAGGTCAAGGTGAGGGACACAATAAGGTCAAAATTTGAAATTGATTAATATAAATAAAAAGACATGTTTCTAGACTAGATTTGTCTCAGAGAATTCAGCAGTGGCATTATATTGTCTGTTCTGGTCAATAAAAGCAAAAACAAAAACGTAGCTTCAGAAAATGACGTCATGAGTTACTTATACTTTAGGGAGCCATAAGTCAGTAACGAAATAAATATATATCTTTGAAATGTGGTTTGTGTATCGTCCATACTTGGGTAGAGCATTCCAAACATTTGCAATTCATCTGTGTCGCGTAGCCTGTCGTGGGGGTGTAGCTCAGTGTAGAGCGCTCGCTTCGCATGTGAGAGTCCCCGGGTTCAAACCCCGGCACCTCCAAAAAAAAGCACGTCTTTTCCACCAATAACTATTCTTAATATTCCCAGAAGATTAAGGCAACCAGGCACTATGTTTACTTGAAAGATGCGCAAAAACGTCATATACTGTCGCCAGGTTCCTCGAGCGCTGTGAAACCAGCGCAACGAAAACGCACATTTAACCCGCATTACTTACTGGGGTCTCAGCCCGAACACCATTGACTGGGGGGAGGGGAAGCTTGTTATCTTCCCAACCAATGATCGCAGCGGAGAAGGCATTCGAAAGGGGAATCCGGGGACCGGGGACCATTCGAATGGGACACCCGGTCCCTTTCTTTCGAATGCCTCTTCGCGACCTGTCCGAATACCGTCTCTCTGCGTATCATTGGTTCGGAGATAACCAGCCCCCCCCCCCCCCACCCCTCCCCAGACAATGGGTTGTATCGGCTGAGGGACCCCAGTCCAATGCCGGGTTAAATGTTTGCAGTTATCCGTTGCGCTGGTTTCACAGCGCTTGAGAACATGCACAGGTTAGGACGTTTTTCCATCTTGCAATGAAAACATAGTGCCGGTGGCCTTAAAGGGACGTGTGCTACTGTTTTGGAATGTCAAAAAAAAATTTGCATACGTAATTAGCTATTGTTGATTGATGTATGATGAAATTCACATCTGAGCCTCTTTAGATGAATTTCGTCTTATATTGTTTTTCTTTGCTTATTTTTTGTTTCAATATCCTATAAAACTGATCGCCCACTTTGTGATGTTATGTAAAACGGCGCACATAAGAGTAATACAATTACGGTCACATCATGCAAGATAGAAAGGACAAGTTTTGCACAGCACGTTCTTGCCACTTGAACTTTATTATGTGGAAGTTTCGTAGCTCTAACTTGATTATCTTCTTCAAAAAATGGCCATCGGCCAACATCGAAACGGCCATCATCGAAAACATGATGACGTCCAGTTTCTGTTCGGCTTCTTGCTGTCAGCGTGCACGAGATGTTTGTTGAATTGCTATTGGCCGCGCGTAACAAAATCGAGCATTTAATCGATAGTTGCAGTGCTCTAGCAAGCGGAAGCCCTCTGGAGTCTCCCCAGATTACTTTTGCTCCCAGCAAGTTCCCTGGAGTCTTTGGAATATCTCTGCAACTAGGGCGAATCTGGAGAAACGAGTCATGGGTCAATTCAGAAAATTATGCTCTATAGAACAGATGTCAATAACCCCAAATAAGCGATGTTGAGTAGGTACATTACTCACTTTAACCCTACTTTGTAACTGGGGGTGCGGATTCGCCCCCCCCCCCCCTATAATGTTTTTCCAGATATCTCCAGAATGGCTGGGTAGCAGGCCCATGAAATTTTGGGACTTCATAGAATTGAATACCGAGCATTGGGAGAGGAAAATTTTGAGTTCCTTAACCTGAACAGCAGGCGGTTCCCAGCGCACAGTTTTGGGTGGGTTCGGAGGCGACCATTTGGCGATAATACGGAAATGCGACCTTACTCGGTTTCTTCCTAACTTCCAACTTCCTCAAGTATGAAGGGAGTTCCCATCGATTTTACGGTGAATTGCAACAAGTGCAAATTAGTTGATGTTATTGAAATATCACAAAAATTGCATGGCAGGAGGCGGTTTCAGGGGCTTGAAAAGGGGGGGGGGTTCCAAGAAGTATTCAATGCTTGGCGGGAAGCCCCAATAGAGCGATGTAAAGGACATTTATAGCTAATCAAGATATAAAAGATAAGCTTCTTCTTCCATTATTTGCATAATTTATTACTATATAGAGTTTCAGGGCGTGTCCAGGCACATGAAAAGGGGGGTGGGACTGACATGGTGATGGCGATATGCCCAGCGATAACGGCGCAATAGACGTTTAGCTTATAATGATATTTGCAACATATAGGCCGAAAAAGGGAATAAAGGTCATTTTTTGCAGAAAGCGCGCTCAGGAATGGAAAAAAATGGGGGTCATATTATTGCAAGGAAACTAAGAGGCATGGGCGTACAATGCATAACATACTTGCAGTTATCGGATGAAACACGCACCATAAGGCTACTCTACGACGATTATAAGAAAATACGCCGAGTCCAGGTAGGGTAAAAAGGGGGGTAAGCAATGCTAATTGAAGTTGTAAGCTGAAATAGGTCACTGTTGACTAGTTAGTATCATAATAGCGGAATAATATACTTATCAAAGAAGGTCCTTGCGCCGCCCCAGTTGGATCCTGGATACGCCTATGATAAGTACAACCTGCAAAAAGGAACTATCTACGATCAGTAACATATTTATCAGTGCTGGGTAGCAACTTCTTTTGTCTGCGGTTAATATATTTTCCTAATTTGACCTCCTTTTTCACTAACCTGGTACCGCCTATGGAAAAAAATAGATTTACAACTGTTTTTATCTAATGTCACAATACATAACCATTTCATTTATCAAAAAAAAAAACAACATCAAAAAATGTTTTATTACGCATTTACTTTCACCCCCATATTGAGTGACCTGCACACGCCTATGATTTTTGAATTTTCAATAAACGTCACCGTTATATATCAAATTTCAAATTCAATCTTCTATCGATTTTCTATTGGTTGTGTTATAAATCGTCGATAAACATGAAAGCTATGTTTGATCAAAAATACCACTAAATTTTCGTTTTTTGCCCCCCTGTTTT
>JAXIVJ010003014.1:0-25000 GCA_036785665.1 Chirona hameri
TTGTGTGACGCAAAGTCTCGCCGAGCCATTCATGTCTTTATTTGAAGTGCCAGATGGTTAGCGACTAGCTAGATGATATATGTCATTTCCCCAAATCGACAACAAATATATTAATATAATAAGTTTGGTGATGTCTGTCCGATCTATTTTCCCTAAAAATATATCGTGAAATACAACTGACCCCCACAAACATGAAACGTTATGTTATTTATAAAAAGGTACCAGAAATATAAATAAACTAGATTAGGTACCTTAGGAATGTGGTACTTTACGGATGGTACCAATGCAATAAAATAACCATCGTGAAGACGGCTATTGAGTCTCCCACACCTCCAGTGTCTAGAATCTCCACACTGCTCTACTGACATGACACATTTAGTCTCCCACACAACCAGCGTCTAGAACCTCCACACTGCTCTACTGACATGACACATTGAGTGTCCCACACCTCCAGCGTCTAGAACCTCCACACTGCTCTACTGACATGACACATTGAGGTCTCCCAGACATCCAGCGTCTATAATCTCCACATTGCTCTACTGACATGACACATTGGGTCTCCCACAACCCCAGCGTCTAGAACTTCCACACTGATGTTGCTGTACTGATCATGACACATTGAGTGTCCCACATCGCGTCTACAACCTCCACACTGCTCTACTGACATGACACATTGAGTCTCCATACCCCAGCGTCTAGAATCTCCACACTGCTCTACTGACATGACACATTGAGTCTCCCATACTCCTAGCGTCTAGAACCTCCACACTGCTCTACTGACATGACACATTGAGTCTCCCATACTCCTAGCGTCTAGAACCTCCACACTGCTCTACTGACATGACACATTGAGTCTCCCACACCTCCAGCGTCTAGAATCTCCACACTGCTCTACTGACATGACACAGTGAATCTCCCACACCTCCAGCGTCTAGAACCTCCACACTGCTCTACTGACATGACACATTGAATCTCCCACACCCCCAGCGTCTAGAATCTCCACACTGCTCTACTGACATGACACATTGAGTCTCCCATACTCCTAGCGTCTAGAACCTCCACACTGCTCTACTGACATGACACATTGAGTCTCCCACACCTCCAGCGTCTAGAATCTCCACACTGCTCTACTGACATGACACAGTGAGTCTCCACACCTCCAGCGTCTAGAACCTCCACACTGCTCTACTGACATGACACATTGAATCTCCCACACCCCCAGCGTCTAGAATCTCCACACTGCTCTACTGACATGGCACACTGAGTCTCCCACACCTCCAGCGTCTAGAACCTCCACACTGATCTACTGACATGACACATTGAGTCTCCCACAACCCCAGCGTCTCGAACCTCCACACTGCTCTACTGACATGACACTTTGAGTGTTCCACACATCCAGCGTCCAGAACCTCCACATCTGATCTACTGACATGACACAGTGAGTCTCCCACAACCCCAGCGTCCTAGAACCTCCACACTGCTCTACTGACATGACACATTTAGTCTCCCACACCCCCAGTGGTCTAGAACCTCCACACTGGTCTACTGACATGACACATTTAGTCTCCCACACCTCCAAGGGCGGATCCAGCCGGCCGTTTTTGGGGGCCAAACCGTTTTTTTAGCGGACCTTACCTACCCTCAATTTCGAATTTCTCCCCGGATTTGGGCCACTTTATTTTGCAACCACACGATTTCGATTTTCCCCCATTTTTTAAAAAGGTTTTCGACCTTTTGGGATATCGAAAAAGGAAAGATGTCAGCTTGCAGTTTGTATTGTTCGACATTGCCTTACACTGAGAAAAACTATGTCAATTGTCAGCTGTACCCAGGGGCGTCGCCGATAGTTTTTGATGTGTGTGTGTGTGTGGGGGGGGGGGATCGGCTGAAATGGGGGGTCGGCTGGAAGGGGGGTGGGGTCGGCTGAAAAAGAAATCTAGCATATCGCCGGTGTTGTATAACTCTGACCGTGCACTCGTGACGGATGACTTGGATCGCGCGGACTCGCTGAACGAGGCATTTGCCGCCAAGTTTACCGATCCGCTTGTGAAAAGCTACCCTGATGCACCGACATTCCCAATCCAGACCATGAGTCAGCTGCATGTATCTGAGGCTGCTGTGCGAGCTGCGCTGGCGATGGTTAGTCCCAATAAGGCATGCAGGACAGACGACATCAGTGCTCGCATTATCATCGAGTGCGCGGATGAATTAATCATTCCGCTCACTAAGATGTGTAACCTTTCGGCCATGTCTGGTGTCTTCCTGAGAGATGGAAGCGGGTAAATATTATACCATTATACAAGAAAGGCGACAAAAAAGAGCCTTCAAACTACAGATCTATTTCCCTGCTTCTTCTCTTCGGGAAGGTATTGGAGCGTGTTGTGTTCGACGAGCTATTTTATCATGTATCACCGGTTTTGAGCCAGCAGCAGCATGGTTTTATTCCTAGGCGTTCGTGCAGCACGAACTTAAGTGTTTATATTAAGCACGCGTGGGAGGCCATATCGGACGGTTACCAGACGGACCGTCATTTACACTGATTATTCGGCCGCTTTTCAGAGCGTCACCATGCGCTTCTCATTCATAAGTTAAAACACTCCTACCATTTGAAGGAGCTCGCACTGAAATGGTTTCGTCTCGTATCTGTCCGATAGACGCCAGAGAGTTATCGTCAACGGAAAAACCTCCGACTGGCAACCGGTTATATCCGGTGTTCCAGAAGGATCACTGTTGGCTCCCCTTCTCTTTTCGATGTTTATTAACGATCTACCGTGCCAAATAGAATCCGGCTGCCTTCTGTATGCCGATGATGTCAAAATTTTCCGTAAAATCACCACTCCATCTGACGGACTGTTGCTGCAGAGGGATCTTAGCCATCTGGCAGCGTGGTCCGTCAGGTGGGGACTAGCTCTCAACCCTGCAAAATGCAAATCGTTTACGATGACTCTCAGGCGTGCACCCGTCCAGACCAAGTATTTAATCGCTGGTACCGAGCTGGAACATGTGAGTAAAATCAGGACCTGGGTGTAACGATGGACACCAAATTAACTTTCGCACCACATGTATCGGATACTGTCAGCAGGGCCAACCGTGCACTCGGCCCTCCTTATCCGCTCTTTCCAAGTAGGTACCAGCAAGTCAAAATTCAACCGAAGCGCAGTACTGGCTGCGTACTTCGCGAATGTGCGATCGATTTTAGAATATTGCAGCGTGGTCTGGGCGGGGGCGGCAACTCCCACAAGGTGCGGGTCGATCGAGTGCAGCACAAGTTCCTCATTTGGCTGCTAGCTCACACTTCCTCCGGACAAACGAATGATCTTTCTTATGGTAGCCTTCTGCTCCATTTCAAAATTCCATCTTTAGCATAACGCAGAGTGCAGCATGACATGCTCTTCCTGAGAAACATTATGCGGGGGAGAGTGGATTCTCAGGTTCTGCTCAACTCTTTTCCTCTGCACGTGCCGCTTCGATCGACCCGCACCCTCACCCTGTTCGCCGTGCTTCGAGCTCGAGTCAGAACTATCGAATCAGGATGTTCTGCAGGATCCCTAAGGCCATGAATGTTTTCTTGGCCAGTCATTTGAACGTAGACATCTTTCATGACAGTTTTGGCGTTTTTAGAGCTCTCGTGATTCAGGTACGTTTTAACCGCATAGTCATCATCACTTCGTTCATCATGTCATTCATCTTCTAATTTATAACGACTTTAGGCTGTGATATATGTGTTGTGTTTCATGTCTTTTATCTTTTTGACTTCGCCTGTCAGTGGAGTATGACTCTGTTGGCGATGAAAGCAAATAAACAAATAAACAATAAACAATGACGATAAAAAAAATGTACCTCAATTTGTTATGCGTGTATTTAAGCCTTTGCAACATTTTTAATGTGGATTTGCATGTTATAGTAGGTACTTGTTATTTAGCGCCGCGAAGCGGCACGAATTGTTTTTTGCCTCAGGTTTGCCTGATAAAACCCAGAAACATAGGCATTTTTAGCTTCTTAGCCTTGTAGAGGATAAGAAGCTAAAAATGTTATTCATTCAATTCAGCGTTACGACGAAACGAAGACGATGACGATGGCTTCGTTATGACGATGGCCACTGATGTGACGCCGCGAAGCGGCGTGAACATTTAATTTTAGGTCGTGGAAAACGCATTTTTAATATTGGAACCAGACCGTGAGTGGAGCCAGCCTCAGGTAACCCCTTTTCCTGGTTGCACATCTCGGTATGATGCAAAATGTTGAAATAAAGGTAGTTTTTCATATACATTATCCTCGGATAGTAAATCACGATGGCCGGTGGCAGTCTGCGCTCAATAGTACATATGATTAATAATAGCTGTAGTCTGTATACATACCTATGTACCGAACTGTAACAAACAACTGGTAACGGTGCAAATGGTTTCAAAGTAGCAAGAGGCAGACCGACATTTCCGCGCATAAATGGTCCCTGTGGATCTGGAGGAGCCTGGGGGAGATGGCTTGGGGAGATAGTCCTGGCCTGGTCCCCACTATTAGCTCTTCGGGCCAACAAGTTGAGCACCTGGTGCTGCTGGTCCGGCTGCGGAGTGCATCAGTGACACTGGCAGTGTGTTACCGCCCTCCAGCCGACGACGCTGCTATGGACAGGATAGCTGCTGCCCTGTCGGCAGTGCAACCACTGGACTGCAGAATCGTCGTAGTAGGAGATTTCAACCTACCTGAAATACACTGGTCATTGGCGGCCGGTGTCACGGACGGTGCTGCTCCCGACGTTCGCAGAGCGACGAGCCGTGCAACTAAGTTCGTCGACTTGTGCGATGTACTAGGTCTCAAACAGTGGGTGTGCCAGCCCACTAGGGGTGAGAACATTCTCGACCTAGTGTTAACCAGGCGCATGTCGGCGCAGGTCATCGTGCGGGACGGCCTGCTTGTCTCTGACCACAGGGAGACAATCGCCACACTCAGCGTGCCGGTGAGCCGTCGGCTCTGTGGTCAATCGGCGCACCGCCCTTAACTACAAGCGGGCGGATTTCGACGGCCTGCGCCGGAGGTCTCTCCCTGATCCCGTGGGGGCTACTGGATGACGTCGGAGTCGACGAAGCAGTGGACACCTTCTACACCCTGCTGGAGCCGGCCATCGCCGACCACGTCCCCACGGTGATCCTCCGGCGCCGTCTACCCCCCGTGGTTCGATGGTGCGGTGCGAACCGCTCTCCGGCTGAAGGAGGCGGCTTTCCGGCGGCTGCGGAGAAATCCCGGTCCGGCGGTCCAGGCGGAGTTCGCGGACAAGAGACGTGCTTTTAAATCTGTATCTAGCTCTAAGTACTTTGAATATTTACGAAAGCTCACCGATGACTTTAAAAACAAACCCAAAGCGCTATTGGTCATTTTTGAAATGTATAACAAAGAAATCTAGCATATCGCCGGTGTTGTATAACTCTGACCGTGCACTCGTGGCGGATGACTTGGATCGCGCGGACCTCTCTGAACGAGGCATTTGCCGCCAAGTTTACCGATCCGCTTGTGAAAAGCTACCCTGATGCACCGACATTCCCAATCCAGACAATGAGTCAGCTGCATGTATCTGAGGCTGCTGTGCGAGCTGCGCTGGCGATGGTTAGTCCCAATAAGGCATGCGGGACAGACGACATCAGTGCTCGCATTATCATCGAGGTGCGCGGATGAATTAGTCATTCCGCTCACTAAGATATGTAACCTTTCGGCCATGTCTGGTGTCTTCCCTGAGAGATGGAAGCGGGCAAATATTATACCATTATACAAGAAAGGCGACAAAAAAGAGCCTTCAAACTACAGATCTATTTCCCTGCTTCCTCTCTTCGGGAAGGTATTGGAGCGTGTTGTGTTCGACGAGCTATTTTATCATGTATCACCGTTTTGAGCCAGCAGCAGCATGGTTTTATTCCTAGGCGTTCGTGCAGCACGAACTTAAGTGTTTATATTAAGCACGCGTGGGAGGCCATATCGGACGGTTACCAGACGGACGTCATTTACACTGATTATTCGGCCGCTTTTCAGAGCGTCAACCATGCGCTTCTCATTCATAAGTTAAACACTCCTACTATTTGAAGGAGCTCGCACTGAAATGGTTCGTCTCGTATCTGTCCGATAGACGCCAGAGAGTTATCGTCAACGGAAAAACCTCCGACTGGCAACCGGTTATATCCGGTGTTCCAGAAGGATCACTGTTGGCTCCCCTTCTCTTTGAGATGTTTATTAACGATCTACCGTGCCAAATAGAATCCGGCTGCCTTCTGTTATGCCGATGATGTCAAAATTTTCCGTAAAATCACCACTCCATCTGACGGACTGTTGCTGCAGAGGGATCTTAGCCATCTGGCAGCGTGGTCCGTCAGGTGGGGACTGGCTCTCAACCCTGCAAAATGCAAATCGTTTACGATGACTCTCAGGCGTGCACCCGTCCAGACCAAGTATTTTATCGCTGGTACCGAGCTGGAACATGTGAGTAAGATCAGGGACCTGGGTGTAACGATGGACACCAAATTAACTTTCGCACCACATGTATCGGATACTGTCAGCAGGGCCAACCGTGCACTCGGCCTCCTTATCCGCTCTTTCCAAGTAGGTACCAGCAAGTCAAAATTTAACCGAAGCGCAGTACTGGCTGCGTACTTCGCGAATGTGCGATCGATTTTAGAATATTGCAGCGTGGTCTAGGCGGGGGCGGCCAACTCCCACAAGGTGCGGGTCGATCGAGTGCAGCACATGTTCCTCATTTGGCTGCTAGCTCACACTTCCTCCGGACAAACGAATGATCTTTCTTATGGTAGCCTTCTGCTCCATTTCAAAATTCCATCTTTAGCACAACGCAGAGTGCAGCATGACATACTCTTCCTGAGGAACATTATGCGGGGGAGAGTGGATTCTCAGGTTCTGCTCAACTCTTTTCCTCTGCACGTGCCGCCTCGATCGACCCGCACCCTCACCCTGTTCGCCGTGCCTCGAGCTCGAGTCAGAACTATCGAATCAGGGATGTTCTGCAGGATCCCTAAGGCCATGAATGTTTTCTTGGCCAGTCATTTGAACGTAGACATCTTTCATGACAGTTTTGGCGTTTTTAGAGCTCTCGTGATCAGGTACGTTTTAACCGCATAGTCATCACCACTTCGTTCATCATGTCATTCATCTTCTACTTTTGTAACGACTTTAGGCTGTGATATATGTGTTGTGTTTCATGTCTTTTATCTTTTTGACTTCGCCTGTCAGTGGAGTATGACTGTTGGCGATGAAAGCAAATAAACCAAAATAAACACCGCCGGAACAGCTTCCGGTTGCCGAAGTCCGCGTCTTTGCGTTCGCGTCGCCTTTTTCGGAACTTGGCAGACAAGCTAAACAAGTAGCCCGCTTTAAAGATAATATTGTATGAAGAGAGTTGGCCCTGGGGCCAGCAATTACCGCCAAGGAGAGCCTCTGCAAGACACTTAACCCTATTTGTAACAGGCTCCTGGCTACCCCTATTTGTAACAGGGGGGGGGGGGATTCCGCCCCCCCCCCGGAGATCTCGAGATCTACCCGTCCGATCTTCAAAAATGAAACTGCGTTTTGGTTCCCCTCAACACGATCTACATTTCTAAATATAAAAACAAAATCTAATTTTTTGATAGGGGGGCAACAGGGGGGCAAAACCACAAATTTTAGTGGTATTTTTGATCCAACATAGCTTTCATATTTATCGACCGATTTTAACACAAATAATACGAATCGATAGAGATTGAATTGGAAATTGATATATAAGAGTGGCATTTGAAAATTCAAAAATCATAGGCGTGTGCAGGTCACTCAATATGGGGGTGAAGTAAATGCGTAATAAAACCATTTTTTGATGTTGTTTTTTTTATAAATGAAATGGTATGTGATTGAAACATTAGAAAAACAGTTCTAAATCATATTTTTTGCCATAGGCGGTACCAGGTTAGTGAAAAAGGGGGGTAAATTGGGAAAAATATTAACCGCAGACAAGTTGCTACCCAGCACTATAAATATGTTACTGATCATAGATATTTCCTTTTTGCATGTTGTACTTCATCATAGGCGTATCCAGGATCCAAACTAGGGCGGCGCAAGACCTTTTGATAAGTATATTATCCGCTATTATGATACTAACTAGTCAACAGTGACTATTTCACTTACAACTTCAATTAACATTACTTACCCCCCTTTTTACCCTACCTGGACTCGCCTATTATCTTATAATCGTTCGTAGAGTATCCTGTGGTGCGTGTTTCATCCGAAAACTGCAGTATGTTATGTCATTGTACGCCCATGCCTCTTAGTTTCCTTGCAATAATATGACCCCCTTTCTTCCATTCCTGAGCGCGCCACTGCAAAAAATGACTTTATCCCCTTTTCTGGTCTCATATGTGCATATATTATTATAAGCTAAACGTATATTGCGCCGTTATCGCTGGCATATCGTCATCACCATGCCAGTCACCCCCCTTTTCATGTTCCTGAACACGCCCCTGAAACTCTATATGTAATAAATTATGCAAATAATGGAAGCAGAAGCTATCTTTTACATCTTGATAGCTAGAAATGCCCCTTACATTGCTCTATTGGCTTCCCGCCAAGCATTGAATACTTCCTGGAACCCCCCCCCCCCCTTTTCAAGCCCCTGAAACCGCCTCTGCCATTAAATTTTAATGATATTTCATTAACATCAACTGATTTGCACTTGTTGCAATCACCGTGAACCGATGTAACTCCTTCATACGTGAGGCAGTTACGAAGAAACCGTGAAGATCGCATTTCCGTATTATCGCCAAATATCGCCTCCGAACCCACCCAAAACTGTACCCTGGAACCGCTTCTGTTCAGGTTAAGAACTCAAAATTTTGACTCCAAATGCGGTATTCAATTTTATGAACACTCCCAAAATTTCATGGGCCTGCTCCCAGCCGTTCTGGAGATATCTGCGAAAAACATGAGGGGGGGGGGGCGGAATCCGCCCCCCCCCCCCCCTGTTACAAATAGGGTTAATGGAATTCATTTTCCAAATTTGTATATGCAATTGCGAAACTTGTGTCATGCCGCGAAGCGGCGCGAAAGTTTTCAGTTTTTGACTGTGGCTAGCTGGATTTTGACTGCTGCAATTTTGGGATGCCCAGTACCGTTCTAAAAAGGCAAATATAGCATGCATTAAATTTCACGTCTTGGGGGGGGGGGGGGGGCAAAACATAGTTTGGGCCCCCCTTAAAAAGGCTTGGGGGGGGGGGGGCATGGCCCCGTTCGCCCCCCCCCCCCTGGATCCGCCCTTGCACACCTCCAGCGTCTAGAACCTCCACACTGCTCTACTGACATGACACATTGAGTCTCCCACCACTCCAGCGTCTAGAACCTCCACACTGCTCTACTGACATGACACATTGAGTCTCCCACACCTCCAGCGTCTAGAACCTCCACACTGCTCTACTGGCATGACACATTGAGTCTCCCACACCTCCAGCGTCTAGAACCTCCACACTGCTCTACTGACATGACACATTGAGTCTCCCATACCCCCAGCGTCTAGAATCTCCACACTGCTCTACTGACATGACACATTTAGTCTCCCACACCTCCAGCGTCTAGAACCTCAACACTGCTCTACTGACATGACACAGTGAGTCTCCCACACCTCCAGCGTCTAGAACCTCCACACTGATCTACTGACATGACACAATGAGTCTCCCACAACCCCAGCGTCTCGAACCTCCACACTGCTCTACTGACATGACACATTGAGTGTTCCACACATCCAGCGTCTAGAACCTCCACACTGCTCTACTGACATGACACATTGAGTCTCCCACATCCCCAGCGTCTAGAACCTCCTCACTGCTCTACTGACATGACAGTGAGTTTCCCACACCTCCAGCGTCTAGAACCTCCACACTGCTCTACTGACATGACACATTGAGTCTCCCACATCCCCAGCGTCTAGAACCTCCTCACTGCTCTACTGACATGACAGTGAGTTTCCCACACCTCCAGTGTCTAGAATCTCCACACTGCTCTACTGACATGACCCATTGGGTCTCCCACAACCCCAACGTCTAGAACCTCCACATTGCTCTACTGACATGATACAGTGAGTGTCCCACACATCTAGCGTCTAGAACCTCCACACTACTCTACTGACATGACACACTGAGTCTCCCACACCTCCAGCGTCTAGAACCTCCACACTGCTCTACTGACATGACACATTGAGTCTCCCACAACCCCGACGTCTAGAATCTCCACACTGCTCTACTGACATGACACAGTGAGTCTCCCACACCTCCAGCGTCTAGAACCTCCACACTGCTCTACTGACATGACACATTGAATCTCCCACACCCCCAGCGTCTAGAATCTCCACACTGCTCTACTGACATGGCACACTGAGTCTCCGGCACCCCCAACGTCTAGAACCTCCACATTGCTCTACTGACATGACACTTTGAGTCTTGCACACCTCCAGCGTCTAGAACCTCCACACTGCTCTACTGACATGACACATTTAGCCTCCCGCACCCCCAACGTCTAGAACCTCCACACTGCTCTACTGACATGACACATTGAGTCTCCCACACCTCCAGCGTCTAGAATCTCCACACTGCTCTACTGACATGACACATTGAATCTCCCACACCTCCAACGTCTAGAACCTCCACACTGCTCTACTGACATGACACATTGGGTACCCCACATAATATAATGACATACATGACAATAATGACATAATAATGACATGCAGCACTTCTGTTCAACTCATCTGTTAGGATTCCCTGTCTCGTTGGGCATGCAAGGATGGCATCCACAGGGAATGGAAGGAAGCCAGCACAGACGCACTGGTCACCAGGTCGAACCCGAGAGGCCGGAGATGTGCCTCTGCATGAAGACCTCGGTATTCCTAAAATGGTGCAACATATACTATACCTATACATTATAGTATATGTTGCACATTATAATATATGTTATATGTAGCTCAGAGTATAAGATCACATGTGTGTTGCTGAATGCCCAAAGTATTAGGTCTAAATTTGATGAGTTTGAGTGTTATGTTGCCCTTGAAAAGCCTGATATCATTTGTGTAACCGAGACATGGGTTAGTGAGGGGTATAATAGGGATAGGCTACAGGATTTCGAGTTACAAGGGTATAACATGTTCTCATGCTGCAGAGGAGGGGCATTCAATACAAGTATCCCCCGCGCGTTCCATGCACTGAAATTGAAAACGATGATCTTAGGAGAAAACTTCATGAAAACGGATTTTTGTTATCGAGTGATTTAATTTGAATTTTGTATGTATCCCTTGCTTTCAATGATAGACAAAACAGCGCACCTGATGCAATTCAAACAGCCCCAATGACACTTAACCCACGCCCCGCTGGGGGGGAGAATTTGCCCTCTCCCGGATTTTCTCAATAACTTGGAAACTATGATAGATATCAACGTCACACTTTCAGTACCTTATGCTGCATCAATGATATGTCTTCTCACCAAATTCCAATTAAATTGATGCAGTATTTTGGGATATAATGACGTTGACGTCATGTCATGCCATTTGTGTTTGGAAAAATGATAAATGTTTGAACAATCGTAGAAAATAGATATTCGAAGCAAATTGCACACAAAAAAAAACGTTCAAAGAAAATAAATGGCATTCTCTTCAAAATGGCTATCTCGGATTCGCGAGAGAAAAAAAATTTGCCCCCCCCAATTTTTTTCCGGGAAAAAAAATCCACAAAATCATTTTTTTGTGAATTTGAAAAGTGAATTTATTCAACTCGAATACCAAAATAAGGTGACCGACCCAATCCGCAGAGGGGAAAAAATGGGGTACCTTATACAAGGAGACAAAAGTTTACTCCCACCGCGAGTTTTCCCACTCCCTTTTTGGAAAACTCTTTGGATAAGATTTATGAAACTCTTAAATCCGGAGTAAGCGATGAAATGCAGTCACAAAAGAATAACGTACCATAAATTGGAGTTTTGAAACGACATCAATGGTTTCGAAACTCCGAACAAAACAGAAACGGAGTTCGTATACACATCACCGATGTTTTAGAACTCTCAATAGAGAAATGGAAGGTTACAGAAGTTTGATATGAGGCGTTTCGCTCTCCAAAAGGAGTAGTAGTATAATCTAGGTGTATTTGTGAGAAAGAGCGGGATAACCACACTCCCTATATTTGTTTCAAACTCTCCAAAAGAGGGAAAAGACGCCATCGCGCATCGATCGCGCAAACGACTCCATACGCCATTTTTGGATACAATCCGGTGCGGGCAGCAGCACTTGAAGGCGCGGACGAGGACATTGGCACGGATAGCATTGGTGAGTTAGCTGATTAGCTCCATGCTCTAGTTAACATATAATTTAAGGAATATTTGCATTTGTCTTTATAGGACTTATCTTGTGGTATGTATCGTAGGTACCTATATCATATATTTAGGGAATGAGAGCGGAAAGGACGCCTAATGGAGAAATGCGTTCCACTCCTTTTACCGTATTTGTAGGTATGTGAATTTTCCACAGTCCGAAGCAAATGTTACACGGGATACAGAATGGTCTAGCCCAGTTTTCCTTTCTCTTCACCACAGACCACAGGCTGCTGAGTTGAGTATGGAGCAAATCCTACTCAGTGATGAATTTCGTTAAATTTTGATGCTACGTTATTTTCATATGCCAAGATTGTACATCATATAACCTTTTTAAGTCGAACTCTCCACCCACTGGCGGATCCAGGGGGGGGGGGGATGAGGGGCAAATGCCCCACCCCACCCCTCAGGAATCTGGGGGGGGGGGGCGTTCAATACAAGTATGCCCCCCCCCCCCGCGCGTTCCCTGCACTGAACATGAAAAACAATGATCTTAGGAGAAAACTTCATGAAAACGGAAGTTTTTTCTCGAGTGATTGAATTTAAAGTTTTTTATGTATCCAATTTTGTAATATTAGACAAAACAGCGCACCTGATGCAATTCAAGCAGCCCCAGTGACAATTAACCCGCGCCCCGCTGAGAAGGGGGGACAGAATCTGCCCCCCTCCCGGATTTTCTTAATAACTTGAAAACCATGATGGACATGAACGGCAAACGTTCAGTACCTTATGCTGCATCAATTCTACGTCTTCTTATTAAATTATAATGACATTGATATATTTTTTTGAGAGATAATGACATTTTAATGACGTCATGTTATGCCATTTTTGGTGGAAAAACGGTAAATGTTTGAAAAATAGTAGAAAATAGAGTTTTGAAGCAAATTGCAAATACAAACGTAAAAAAGAAAGGAAATGACATTCTCTTCCAAATGGCTATCTCGGTGTTTCAAAATTTTGGGTGTTTAACCCCCAAAATACAAATATTTTGTTTTCGGAAAAACTCCACAAAAAAAAATATTATTTTGTGAATTTGAAAAGTGAATTTCTTAAGTTTGAATACCAAAATAAGGTGACCGCCCAAATCCGCGGGGAAAAAATGGAGGGGGTACTTTTTTGCCACAAAAAGAGGAGCCCTCATTTGGGGGTTTGGCGCCCTCTTGAGGGCTTGCCCCCCCCCCCCTTGACTGATTTCTAAATATGCCACTGAACCCATTCCACCACCATCGCCTTCCATGTAAATCGCCGAAGGTGTACAACGCAAAACTTGACCCCTCCAGGTCACCGTTTGACCTCAGGTCACCGTTTGACCTCAGGTCACCGTTTGACCTCAGGTCACCGTTTGACCTCAGGTCACCGTTTGACCTCAGGTCACCTGGAAATGCGTTACTATCCATGTAACCCTATTTGTAACAGGCTCCTGGCTACCCCTATTTCTAACAGGGGGGGGGGGGGCGGATTCCGCCCCCCCCCGGAGATCTCGAGATCTACCCGTCCGATTTTCAAAAATGAAACGGCGTTTGGTTCCCCTCAACACGATCTACATTTCTAAATAACACAAAAATCTAAATTTTCGATAGGGGGGCAACAGGGGGGCAAAAACCACAAATTTTAGTGGTATTTTTGATCCAACATAGCTTTCATGTTTATCAACCGATTTTAACACAATTAATACGAATCGATAGAGATTGAATTGAAAATTGATATATGACAGTGGCGTTTGAAAATTCAAAAATCATAGGCGTGTGCAGGTCACTCAATATGGGGGTGAAGTAAATGCGTAATAAAACCATTTTTTATGTGTTTTTTTAAGAAATGAAATGGTATGTGATTGTGACATTAGCCAAAACAGTTAAAAATCATATTTTTGCCATAGGCGGTACCAGGTTAGTGAAAAAGGGGGGTAAAATTGGAGAAAAAAATATTAACCGCAGACAAGTTGCTACCCAGCACTATAAATATGTTACTTATCGTAGATAGTTCCTTTTTGCATGTAGTACTTCATAATAGGCGTATCCAGGATCCAAACTGGGGCGGCTCAATACCTTTTGATAAGTATATTATCCGCTATTATGATACTAACTAGTCAACAGTGACTATTTCACTTACAACTTCAATTAACATTACTTACCCCCCTTTTACCCTACCTGGACTCGCCTATTATCTTATAATCGTTCGTAGAGTAGCCTGTGGTGCGTGTTTCATCCGAAAACTACAGTATGTTATGTCATGGTACGCCCATGCCTCTTAGTTTCCGTGCAATAATATGACCCCCTTTCTTCCATTCCTGAGCGCGCCTCTGCAAAAAAAAGACTGTATTCCCTTTCCTGGCCTCATATGTGCATATATAATTATAAGCTAACCGTCTATTGCGCCGTTATCGCTGGCATATCGTCATCACCAAGCCAGTCACCCCCCTTTTCATGTGCCTGAACACGCCCCTGAAACTCTATATGTAATAAATTATGCAAACAATGGAAGCAGAAGCTATCTTTTACATCTTGATAACTATAAATGCCCCTTGCATTGCTCTATTTGCTTCCCGCCAAGCATTGAATACTTCCTGGAACCCCCCCCCCCCTTTTCAAGCCCCTGAAACCGCCTCTGCCATGACATTTTAATGATATTTCATTAACATCAACTAATTTGTACTTGTTGCAATCACCGTGAACCGATGTAACTCCTTCATACTTGAGGTAGTTACGAAGAAACCGTGAAGATCGCATTTCCGTATTATCGCCAAATATCGCCTCCGAACCCACCCAAAACTGTACCCTAGAACCGCCTCTGTTCAGGTTAAGAACTCAAAATTTTGACTCCAAATGCGGTATTCAATTCTATGAAAAGTCCCTAAATTTCATGGGCCTACTCCCAGCCGTTCTGGAGATATCTGCGAAAAACATGAGGGGGGGGGGCGGAATCCGCCCCCCCCCCCCTGTTACAAATAGGGTTAACGAGCCATCCAAATACGTATTCGTTGTTTACCGGACGATTGTGTTCAAACTTATACGAAATGTTGGCGTCTATGAGTGTACTCGAACCCTGAAAGCATTTATCGCTGAGGTCAATCGCTTGACCTCGGGAGGTTATATAGTGCCCGCGAGATCAAATATTTGTTGCCGCATAACTTTTTCCCTAAAGTACTTATCGAAGTCGTTTCAATGGCTAAATATTCACACTAGCCTATTTCCTATAGACGGTTCACAGCGAGTGATCTGACCGACCCTGGTCACCGCGGTTGACCTCAGTTCACAACATAGGTTACCATTATGGCATATGGGAGAATGACGGTGTACCGCATAATGTTGTTGTTTTTCTTCAAAAATCACTTAGAGAAACCATTCTACCACCATCGCCTTCCCTTTAACCCACCGAAGGTAAATTTGAACACAATCGGTCGGTAAACAACGAATACGTAATTGGACGGCTCGTTAAATCGATATTGGCGCCTTTCCAGGTGACCTGAGGTCAAACGGTGACCTGGAGGGGTCAAACTAACTAAATAATACCTAATAAAAATATTTCACTTACCAGGGCGTGAACCACTTGCATTTCCCCCTTCAGGTAAGGGAATGCGTCTAGGATGCTCCCCACCATACTCATGTACTGAGCGTGGGTCGGCCTCGTGCTGCAAGGTAACATTGTTAGCCTGCGACGAGGAACGTCCGCCGTCTGAGACTGCAAGGTACGTGTTAACACGCGCCCTGGAGGGGGGGGGGGGGCGAAATCCGCCCACCCCTCCGGTTTCTCGAGGATAGCGCAAAAACGGCGGCGTGCAGCGCCGCCGTTTTTTGTATACCTGTTTAGAAATGAACTTCCCGCATTATGTAAAATCCTTGGCCTCAGGTCATCCCAGGTCAGGTCACCAGACCAGGTCACGTGATGACCTCAACTCCAAAACGTTTGCAGTAGTACCACAGCCACAGTTTTACGCCGATCGATTTCAATCTTGCAGTACTTCATAAGGTCATAGATACCAACAATTTTTTATCTCGGATTTCTAATATCGGTGACCTAAGGTCAGGTCAATTTTGTGACCGCCAACACGGTTTTATCAATAACTATCGACATAATGAAGATAGAACAGAGAAAACGTTACCAATATGTTTGTCTCGTCGAGACACGTCTCCCAATATGCAACATGACTAACTTGGATCACCACTTGACCTTGACCTGAGGTTAAATTTATCAGTTGACCTAACCCGGTCACCATGAATATGATTCAAAGCGCCTTGACAAGACACACGCGATGGCGTAAACATTATTTCTTTATCTTTATTAGGTAAAAGGTTATTTGGGGAAAACAATTTTGAAAACAAAATCACCTTTTTGACATTCGATGACCTCTGGAGCCTAAACCATTGACCTGAGCTCAAATCTGAGGACATCTACGTCGATTGCATTTTTCAATGACTTTCGATTGCTTTTTTCCGTTTGCTGCTAACTATCATAGTTCCAGAGATATTTGGGAGTGTTCGAACCGAAGTCTTGAAAACTTGAAAATCTGACCCTTGATGACCTCTGGTGACCTCAATATTGACCTGAACAAAAAATTAACGAAATACTTTCGAAAGAGCTTGTCTCAAGCTATCTAACGTCGTTCCCCGCTTGTCGCTACGTTGCGTGGTTTTCGAGATCATAGGGGGGGGGGCGAAATCCGCCCCCCCTCCAGGGCGTGTAATTATCAGAGGCCCTCCAGAGCGCGTGTTAAAGAGAATAGTTCACTTAGAGGGTTTGTAGAAAAGCACGCTGAACGATCGACGAAATTACACTGATTGTTATTCTGCAACTCAGTTTTGCCAAAAAATGTGCAAATAATATCAAATTAGATAATTAGTCTGTTCATACTCATTACGCCATCTCATATGTTACGTCGCATAAGCGTCATACCTCCTCTTTGCACAGTAATTGACGGCCGTGTAATGTACTATCCTTGAGCATGTTTGATTTCGCTCTCCACAAATTTGTGCGGTTTTAAATTTGTTTCTATGTGTGGGTTATGACGCGTATTTTTGGTTGAAGTTGAAAACCCATGTTAAGGTAACATTCCTTTTGAACTGTGTTTCTTTTTGACAGTCACGAAATTGTCGGGAGTCCTGAAAATTGTAATAAGCTATCGGCTATATGTGACTTAAGTCATTTGATATGGGCATTTTGCTTTTGAAATCTGACTTTTTTATCGACGTTTTCGTGTTTGTAATGATCTTGGACGGTTTGACCTGCACCCAGTACTATCCTTGAGCATGTTTGATTTCGCTCTCCACAAATTTGTGCGGTTTTAAATGTGTTTCTATGTGTGGGTTATGACGCGTATTTTTGGTTGAAGTTGAAAACCCATGTTAAGGTAACATTCCTTTTGAACTGTGTTTCTTTTTGACAGTCACGAAATTGTCGGGAGTCCTGAAAATTGTAATAAGCTATCGGCTATATGTGACTTAAGTCATTTGATATGGGCATTTTGCTTTTGAAATCTGACTTTTTTATCGACGTTTTCGTGTTTGTAATGATCTTGGACGGTTTGACCTGCACCCATTTTGTTGACCTTCCTATATTCGGACCTATTCGCTGGTGTAGGTGAAATCGTAATCGCCAACGTAATCTCAGTTGTGTGGTCACCGGTTAGTTGCTGGCAACAACTAGCCTTAAGCTTTCAACTGTTGCCGACTTTTGCCTTTTGCTGACTGCAGGTGACATTGCACTACTCCCCTAGGGTCTATTAGTTTGCAGGAATGCGCTAAATTTCCCAATCTCTGCTTAAAGGGAAATAATGACCTTTTGATTTTGTTAGCAACACTTTCTTAGGCTACCGTTATGGTTTTAAAATTATTTTATTTAAATTTAAGAATTAAATAAAATTATTCCCAAATTCGAAGTTGTAAGTCTGGAAAAAATAGAAAACAAGTACCTTGTGTACTTCATGAAGGTCATTGACAAATTCGTCCTTCCCTACCATTGTTTACATCGAATGCGGCATTTTTGGAGGCTCTGTGACGTTTCCGATCAAACTGAGCGCTGCTCGGACACACGCTAGTAGCGCTAGTAGCGCTTTCGTTCTCCATGACAACCAGGCGTCAGCCAATCAAAAGCCAGAAAGGGAATACGTTCTGGCTTTTCATTGGCTCACGCCTGGTTGCCATGGAGAACGAAAGCGCTACTAGCGTGCGTTTGAGCAGCGCTCTGATCCGTGAAGCAATCCGTGAAGCATCCGTGATGCATGACTGACTATCAGTATAAGTCATGAATAACAACAACATGCAAACTATACCAACCCGAATAAAATAGGGGCGGAATTAATTGAACCCCAGGCAAGCTAGTATTCGCAAAGCACTCGGCACTGCGCCACAATAGCAAAAGGTGAGGGAAATGCATATTGGATACAATATTATTACGTCACAAGTTTCTGAAGTGTCAACTACTATGAAATACAGTGATAGCATACCTTTAATAATGATTAACAAGAAAATTCAAACTTAAAAACAATAATTCGAATAAGTCTTTAATTAGCTTTCAACTCAAAATCAGATATATTTTGCAATGCTACACAAGAGTGGCACCAGTGACGTCATTAACAAAGCCTGCTACGGGACTTGGGTATACTAAGCAGTAACAACTCGCCACAATGGTGAAGTGCGCCGAGAAGCATGACAATGACTTTGTAAACAAATCGCCGACGCTAAATAGGTCGCTGTCGATGTGCATCGATGAGCTTCCCATTGAATTGCCAGTTTTGTGTCATTGTTTGTTAGTTTTTTGGGGAAATAATATTATTTTTCATGATAATATAAAGCATAGTGTGATATACAGCCACAGACAAATTATAAAATACTCCTAATGTTGAAAACAAATGAATCGATTTTCAAAAATTGAGGGTCGCAACCACTAACTATGCCGCCGTTGATGTGCATCGATGAGCTACCGATTTTATTGCCACTTTTTCCAATCTCTGTTAGTTTTAGAAGATCGCTGGGCATATAATCACAACAAGCAGAACGCACAATATATTTTCCACTCCATTGCGTACAAAAACAATACGGGAAAAGCCCGCAGTTTGATGAGGACCAAAATTACTTGCAAGTACCGGTCGTTAAAGTGTGGAACGCTTATCAACTTTAACTTGAAATATCTTTCGGTAGGAAAGTTTTCATGCAAAATGTGATGAATTTACAATATATTTTGGTCTCGTCTGGCGATTTCAAGTACTAACTCCATTTTTGTGGAAAAGGGTCGTTATTTCCCTTTAATCCTAGCATTAATATATGTGCGAAAGGGATCACTTGCCACTCAAACAGTTTCGGTGTTCCAGCTTTCTGAGCGCCGACACCTTCAGCGTGCTCCCCGAAAATTTCGCCAGCGCAGAGAGTGTCTTGGAGTCCGCTAAACCGACGGAGGAGTCTTCGGTGTGCACCGATGACTCCACATCGGGACCACCAACACCTGGACGGTAAGACCTTTTTAAAACGTCGCGTTTGGCATGTATGATAGTATCGTAGAAATACTTGTCTCACATGTGACATGTGACGGAGTGATGAACCAGAATGTGGTCCGTGGCCGGTAGAAGCTATTTTACGATCGAGCGCTTTTATGCCACCGGACTTTGATTACAATGCAGAATTGCACTCAGATTCCGAATTGGTCACCGTCGAAATCATTGTTTCATCCTCTGTCATAACAAATATATGTGCTATTGAATGGCATACCTATATGGTGAGTTCAATATTCTACGCAACATTGGCGACGACGGTGCACACATAATTACTGAGGAATAAAGCTAGGAATCGTTCTTATTCAAAATGTTCTAGTTATCATTTTTGACCAGTGGTGCCGGTTGAAACATTCCGGGTAAAGCTGGCTAAGTGGAATGGAAAATTCGACCTTAAAAGGGTCATACAGCATACAAATTTGACCTAAAGAGGATTTTCAGCTATGGGAACTTAATCAGCGTTGTAACTTATTAATAGATGTCAAACAGCCCATTGGAGAAACAAGAAATTCGTAATTATTAGTGGTTGTCGATTGTTATTATTCAGTGGAACGTTACTGGGGAGTGAAAAAGTTATAACGTTATTTGGGAAAATTGATGGATGGTATAGGTTGTCGTTGTCCGCACAAAATTCACAATAAAGTACGTTGGAGGTTGATGTCGAGAGAGTCGTGGATACCGCAGGGTCTACAACTGGCATGCGCTCATAGAGACGTTGGTTTGGCGGCCCAACCGTATCGACTCGTCGGTTTGCTTGAAGTACTATTGGCTCTTTACGACACCATTGCATGTGATTATATATATTTACGATTTATTCGTTTGCCTGCCGATAGATGAGCTAACAAGCTTTTAGAAACCTATTTTTTGTGTGCACCGCCTACAGTTGTCTCTGCCCTGACCCAACAATGTCATTACGCACAGCGACGTGGCGCACGCGGCACTAGTAGTCTACTCATCGATGCCGCTGCCGTTGCAATCTCCTCCAATCCCTGTCCCTGAGCGCAATTTTATCTGATTCGGGATTTCCTTCCAGCTCCACACGGACAGCCATCTTCAACACGGAGGCGCTGACTCTTTGTCTGCAGAATAAGCTCCGGGAGCAGCAAGAGCTGACTAGAAGTGACTGGAGTCAGCTTACCGACCAACTGTACAACAACTTTGTCGCAAAAAGTGGCAGGTAAGGAAATAGTGATACATCTCATATTGGTAGCTAAGGACTTCAAGGTACATGTCTTTTTGACGCCCTTTTGACGCGCCAAATATAAGCTCCTATATAACTAATTACATGGGATAATCGTAAATAACCGGCTGAATAATTTGCTTGGCCAGGACCAGTTTTTATTTCGTTTTTTTCTCAAATGATGGTGATACTGTGCGTTCGTGTGTCTCAGTTTTGAGAGCGCTAAGTGTAAATCTCATCCGGTCTGGTACGCTGGGTTCACGTCGCTTCGTCGCTTGCTGTTGCTATTTCCCCCGACTGGGGTGGCGTGCGGCCGATGTCAGCGGTCTCGTTCAAGGTCTGGTGACGTCAGTGGGTCGGGCGAGCAGTGTCCACTGTCCAGTTGTGTTTGGGCATGTCAAAGTTTCGCAACTAAATTCTGTCGGTGACTAGAATTTGCTCGATCGGATGCGGTCTGGGTCCACGCAAAAAGCTCTGCTTAGCGGGATGCCTGATCTTGAAAATTCATCCAATAGAAATATTTGGACTAAATTAAAAAAGCCAGACATTTGTAGCTGTATGACTTCTAGTTCATGCCAACCGTATGCATGCTTGCGAGCGTCGCTTTCTCATTAATCTGGTAATGACTGAAATGACTGATCAGCCCATTACTGGCAAGCACAGTGATTGCCAGTCTCTTACCTTCCCCATAGTGTATTGAACTTTATTGCGAGAAAGCAGTCGAAATGCAAATGCCCTAGGTGTATTTCGACTCGTAGCAAAACGACATAACAATGTTACCTTGCAGCACGAGGCCGACACACGCTCAGTACATGAGTATGGCGGGGAGCATCCTGGACGCATTCCCTTACCTGAAGGGGGAAATGCAAGTGGTTCACGCCCTGGTAGGTGAAATATTTGTATTAGGTATTATTTAGTTAGTTTTGTGTCTTCTGCACGCTTTACAACGTGGCTTTGCTGTCTCAGGCTATCACGTGGTATGTTTAGGTTGAAGATGTGCAGAATGCACCAGTCTGTCCACTTAGGATTTCATTATTTCCTACCTTCCGCTGGTGAATGACACTAACAGTATGCTATAATTAGCAAATTAGGGTGGAAAATGGCACCCATAGGATACTTATTTTCCACTCTTTTTCACTTGCTTTGATTGCAATTAGAGTTGCAAATTCAGACCCGGCAGGCTTTTTACCGGGCTTATGCGTTATTCATGTTGAGCAAATATGTGTATTCAGTATGCAACATGCGGTGCATGGGCCTGGTTTTCAATATTTCTGGATTTTTGCAACACTAATGACAATTTTATTCCTTAACTGGCCATCCAGCTGAGCATCTCTTACTCAACTACAGTTTTCGTAAATTTACCCCGCTGATGGTCTTTTTGGGCTCAAAGTTGCAAGTGATATGCTCCTTTTCTGCTCGAATTTTACACTCCGTATAATCTTCTTGGTGGATAATTTTCCACTCCCCACCCTAGCTCGAACCAAATTTCAGCACCCTGCACTCATAAGTACACTTAATATTTACAATGCATGTCTGAAATAGTCTGGGCCATAGTTTTAAATCTTGCATACAGTGATTAGTGCATCCATTTTGCAGAATGCGATCAAAACACAGATCCGGGATAAATTCCAGAACAGCAGGAAGCTGCGTGCTGACAGCAGTACGAAGAGAGCTGGAGACCAAACCGCTCATAACCCCAAGAGGAGGAAGGTCGTCGGGTTTCCCCAATACCATCCCGCGACTGTTTGCACGGAGGAAGAGGAGCTCCGGATGTTGACGATCGCCAACGAGATGAAAGAGGACAACGCATCTGACGTCACCTCGAAGATGGACGAAACCTTCGCATACAGACGTCAGCTCATCCTCGGCAAACGAGGCGCAGGAAATATCCTGGACATCTTCCCGCGGCTGGGCGAGAAAGCACAGGTAAATAACATAGTGTGTATACGTAGTGCACATTACGAAAAGTATAACCATTGTCAGTGAAACTCTTAGACGTGAGCCACTAATGGTTCCATCGCTCCTGATTGTAACCAACCTGGGACGCAAAGCGGTGTGAACACGAATCTACGGCGTTGGTTTGCTAAACAAGCAAGTTAAATTTACTAAGCCAATGTGATCAGTTGTTGAGTCGCACCCCCCCCCCCCCCTGAGCGTCCAGCCAAACGCGCCGTACTGGGGACATTCTACCCCCTTTTTGTCTCCTAAACTAATCTTTTTTGAACGCGCAATATGTCAGTCGAAAAGTCGACGAGACGGTTCTGATGAACACTGAAATTTCCTTTTTTTAGATCAGGGGTCATGTTAAGGAACCCATGTTGTCTCAGGAGTTCAAAATAAGCGAGTATGTGTCAGTGTGTTCCGTGTGTGTATCAAGTCATTTTGGATCAAAGCTAGGACGAGTTCCGTTAACCATTCAAACTAAGCGTGGATTTTGACTTGTGTGGGTTATAAGTTGGCGTTGGCCAGTACAATAATGACGTTGACCTAAAATTAACTATCATGTTTATTAAACGGATCCTCCCACCTAAATCTGAAATTTGGAAAATTGATGTGATGGATTCAGCACCTCCGATTTTCACTGTCTAGTCCGTTTAGAAAATGATTCGATCATTCACGATCTCATTTTGAATACTTGGTTTGAAGCATTTTTGTGTTACGAAACCGTATATACTTTTTCTACCTATGTGAGATTAGTAGTACGGTTTCGATGAATTATACGTCAAATGAAGGTTGTGAAGGAGGAGCTATTGATTGATTTGGTGCTTAAGTTTCAAACTTCAAATCTGAGATGGTCATCTTGTTGGCGTTATTTCTGTTTTGCCATATTTTCATTTTCATTTAGTTTCAAACTCGATGTTACATGACCTTCTATGCATTCATTGGTTCTGGCTACAAATGACTTAACATTCGTCACTAAAATGTAATTTTCCTTCAAACAACTTTGGAAGAAGTTTGTTTTTATGTTATGGATATAAGCGAACCTGATGGATACAAATGTACACTACATTTGTTGTCGATATCTACACTTGTATTTGAGCTATCGAGGAAACTCGACATTGGCAGAATCTGCCTACCCTACCTAGTGGGGCGTGGATAAAACGTCCACTGAAGCGGCGACTGAGTGCATCAGTGCAGTTTTACAGCGGAGCATGACAGGCAGTTTTAGTGTGGAGTCAGCGATTCGTTGGTGCCACGCATTAAGCAATGCATTGAATTACATCGTGCGATTGGTTGCAGTTCTGGGCGGAACTGGCCAGGATGGCCGGCAAAGGTGGCGACGGCGGTGCAGACTACAAGATGACGTCCTCACAACGGTGGACAAACACGTGGCTGCCATCGCCAGCAAGCTGCGCGCGTCATCTAAAGGTACACTGTAAAAAAAAACTACAAGCCCCTCGTCAAATGACTCTCAGCGCAAAAATGATTATGGAGCAACTTGTAGCAATTGGCTAATTTCTGGCTAATCCGGAGAAACAAGCTTGTTCTACAAGGTCACGCCTCTTTGCCTGAGCACCGCCGTGTTCGGTCCTTGTATTGGTACTAGGCAAATAGTTTGGGAACAAGCATGTAAGTAGCGTTGGTAGTAGGCTGACTAGGGCTTGTAGCAGTCCCTGCCTGGTATGGTAAGCCTTCCTGTACTAGCCACTGCCAGCTAACCCGTACCCAGTAGTGGTACTAGCCAATTCAATAACCCATGGGTCATTGAAGGCTAGTACCACTACTAGTCTGGTAAGCCGTGCCGTGTAAAACGTGCACGGCTGACCAGACTAGCAACCGCGGTCCGTCGACCCGTGCTCCCAACCGCCGCCATGGCGATTAAACAAAAACTAAACAGCACTACAGTATTTTATTTTGTATTTGTAAAGGTGTGTCTCTTGCGACACCTCGATCGGTCGTCACTCTGTCCATGGCACTCGCTCATTCACCGACACTTAAAACCGCAATCCTTTATACCACGACCATCCGAGACT